>JAQGCQ010000130.1:0-21450 GCA_034699945.1 Chamobates pusillus
CTAAATGTTGGGGCGGGTGTTGTTGTTGTTGTTGTAGTTGTTGTAGTGGTAGTGGCTCTGGTGGTGGGTCTGGTGGTGGGTCTGGTGGTAGTAGTGGTCGGTCTACTCGTCGTTTGGTAATTAAATCTTCGCAATTGGTTTCTTCGAGTGTTTACATTGAGTGCCGATAACACCGCCTCTTCAGTTGGAGGTCCAGCATTTTGAGGTCCAGGTCTTATAAAACGAGAGGCCGCTCTCTCACTGCTTGACATACCCTCAACTAAATTGTTGGAGAGGGCTGTCTTCACAGCATTTATAAGTGGAGACTGTTCTCCATAACATAAACCTCTGAAGTCGTCGTTGTCGAGCGTCCAAATCATAGCACCGCCCAAACCATTATCTAATATATAGCGAGCCTTTTGTTCAATACTTTGAATGTCGTCGTAAGCGACCCATTGATTGTCTTTATAAGAATATGGACCCTCTTCTTTAGGGTTAGGGCGTTGTGTAGACCACCCCTCTTCTTCTACCTTTTGACAGATCTCATAAAAGGCGAGATATCCCTTCTCTCGGGTTGAAGGACCTGCGTCTCCCGGGCCATCAGCAGGAGCAACTAAACCATTATTGTTAGGATCGGCTAAAGTGAATGATCGGCCATAAGTGGGAATTCCTAATATCAACTTATTCCTGGGCGCTCCCAATTGTGTATAATAGTTGATAGTCCACTCGCTGTTAAATTTAGCCGACTCATCAAATCTGCTCTGATCGGGTCTGGCTTTGAGTGGTGCATGGTGGTCTGTCTCGGGATCGAATGCTGTGTGATAGTCATAACTCAAGACATTCAAGAAATCAGAGTATCTGTTGTTTGGAAACAAATTTTAGTTTAATTCACTTCAAACACATTTAGAGGACTGACCGCGAAATTGTGGGCACATCGAAGCCCTGATCAATATATTCCTGACCGGCCGGTACTGCAACTGTCAAAAGTAGCCTTTCTTTGCCCGGCGGAGGCTTTTCATTATCGAAGGCTAAACGGAGTTCCTATAAAAATGTGTTCCCAATGTTTTAATTAAGTTTATTCAACCATAAAAACAAACAAATATTTGTTAATTATTTGCGATTTTATCGAATCGATTGGAATATTGCGGACAAGACTTACAACAGATTAGTTTTAAATGAGTTTTTGAACTTGAAATGATCGGAGCCATAGCTCAGGGCTATCCTTACATTATGAGAGGAGAGAGTAATATATGCAAGATATACAAAAGTCGTTTAAAAATTCATTTGATTCTAAACTTTATTGCATTTGTTTGAACACTACATACACTCTATTATTCAAATTAACCATAAGTTTAGAAAAAAGCAAAAAATAAAATCATTTGCAAAGAAAATGGAAATCTAAAGTCAGAGCCAGAATTGGGTCGAATGGAAATCTCAAAGTTTTTTCTTCATTTGGGCGGAGAATGAGCTCAAAAGTGATTTGAATTTACATTAAAAACACTCGAAATCACTCAAATGTAACGATTTTGAAAAGAGTCTCAAAATTTGTTGTTTTTTCTCCAATTGATGACTCGTTCAACAATTTTTACCGCATTTTTATTACTTCACAAATATTTGTCTAATATTAGGACAGATATGAACTTACCTTAATTAGTTGGGCATAATTTTGTTTGTCGTCTAATGAGGACCCATCTCTAAATCCGGGGTATTCCTATAAATAGAAATTATTACCAAAATATTAATAATTTGATCAAGATATAAATATGATGTCAATGTTACCCAGTCCAAGTCGAGGCCATCGAAGTTGTGTTCTCTTAAAAACCTGAGCGCACTGTTAATAAAAGTGGTCCGGAGTTCTGGAGAAGCGACTAGTTTTGAGAATCTTTGCCATAAAAAAAATATAATAAGAAATGATTAATATTTGCAAATATTTCACAATTTGTTTGTTTGGTTTGAATTAAAAATAAACACCTTTTAGAGCCTTCATTCCAACCCCCGATCGCTATCAGAGTCTTAAGCTTTTTATTATAGGCTTTGAGTCCAACGAATTTCTTGTAATTTCCTTTTTTGAGAATAAAAAGTTTTATTTTAATTCAATCTTTAATCCAATCAAAAGATTTATAGATTAGAGTTTAGTCACTCTATAAATACAACTCAATTGAGAATATTATAAATAAGTTGTACTAGATATTTAATTTAGTTGCAAGTTTAAGTATATCAATCAAAAGTCATAAAATTGAGATGATTAGCTTTTGCTTTTTTTACCTTGATTCAAATCATTGTAGGGATCGAATGCCTTTAACTCGAATTTACTCGAAAGGCCTCCAAAAGCGTAAATCAGATGAGTCTTAAAATTGCAATAAAATAAGCGATTAGTTTTCGGGCGAAGAATATAAACAATTTATTTATATTTACGCAAAGATAGGGATTAATATTCTGTGGCGTGAACTTGGCTAATCCAGGTCTATATACCGCCCAATTGGAATAATAACAAACTATTTTAAGGTCATCGACGGCTCTTTTGTTTATCGTATGAATGTCTGCAAAAAATTAGATTATTTTTCATGTTTTTAAGTAAAAAATTGTAATGAATTGAATGATGACAAGTATTTTACTCACGGTCTGTGAGGGATGAGCCAAAAACATTTAACAGCAGAAAAGGTACCTGCACACAAAAGTTTATTTTAGCAAAAAATGATAAATGAAAAGAGAATTTCAAAATTTATTATTAACTGATTATTTTCAGAGCAGAAACCGATAGATCGCTCGTAAACTAGTTTTTAACTAAAATTAGGTTCAATTTGTGATTCAAAATAACAAAATTTATTCATTTAGTAATTATTACAAATTCTCTTAAATGAAGTATTTTTCTTAAGTAAAGCACATTAAGACTGGACTCGATTTTTGATAGAAATCATAATTAGTGTGACATCTGATAAATATTTGACAACTAATAAATCATCTTTGAATTTGGCAAACATTTCAATAATAACTTCAAGACATTCCTGATTTTAAATCAGCTTTAATTTGTGAGTCAATTCACAGAATAAGATTTACACTCAAAATAAGTTGAATTTTAATAATTCATAGAATTTTATGAAATGTTGTATTTGTCCGTCCATTCAATAAAAGCTTATTATTTTCAAAACTCATTTCAAACTTTTTTACAGTTTGTGCCGACATTTCAAAAATTAATAATTAAGTAATTTCAACAAAAGCTTCTAGTAAACATTATTCTGTTGATAGCATCATAATTAGCCAATTAGATACTAAAAGGTGATTAAAATCTGCTAGGATTTTATTTTATTCAAATTTCTTTAATAAACTTGAGATTTCTTATTCAAATTGTAGATTATTATTATTTTTTTTGTTGCGAAAGTTTTATCTTGCTCTCTTTGTATATTTGATATCAATTTAGTGATTATTTGGTTTAATTTGTAAACAAATAATCATTGAATAACTGATGAATAGTTTATCAGTTTATAAATTACTCTCAATTTGTTGATAATATTCTCGAATAAGTGAACCGATTTGCAAGATTCAAATTTAGACAATTTAAGTGAATATTTAAGTGAAAAACAGGTAAATGGAGACATAAGCAGGGTAAAACTATTTTGTGATTAGTTAAGTATTTATGTGAACATAAGTTCTAAATATTAAGAGTAGACTCGAGTGAACACACATTCAATCAATTCTTTTGTTTAATTATTTATTACTTCAAAGAGTAATGAAATCCAAAGAAAAAAAATTATTTTAGATATAAAATTGGGTTAATTTGGAAAACATTTAGTTTTCTAATAAATATTCGTTGAACTAAAGGTCAACAAAAGGTCAATAAATTTTGATGACTTAAGAACCGTCTGATTCTCTGCCAATAATACATGAAAAACAATGTCTGTTCTCTCCATTACCTCATATTTGTGGCTAATTTGGGTCAACACTGAAATTGAGTGCCGAATCAAACGAAGGTTCAGTGAAAGCATCAAATCCAGTATCAAAACAACAACAACAGGGCCATTTGAATGAGTGAGCAAGCAACTAATTGTGATTGACTCTAATACTGATTGAATCCGAAAAGTGGGTCTTCTTTTGACTAAAATTTGGTAATATTTGGTAATTGAAACCTTTATTTATCAGTTTATGGATAATCAGGTTTTAGTCGAGTCATTACCACTCAAACAGACAGACCTCTAAATATTTGGAATCGTATGAGAATTGTTGTAATGTTTCGCTCAATTCAAACATTTCTATGGATTGCCATTGAATTTGAGAATTCATTAATAATTTATAACGAAATTGATTTCAAAGAATGAATGAATGAATGAATGACTTGAACTGAATTTATCTCAAATATTGAACACAATTAACAAAAAATGATGGATTCGTTGCCAAATAAAACTACTTATGATTTCACCCCCTCTTCACTTATAGATTTGTTCCAACAAAAGGAAAGTTCATTAATTCAACTCATTTTGATTTTGATCACGAAATTAATCAAAACATTACAAGAATAGTCAACAATACTAGAATGAGCAAGGTCGACAATTATAAGAAATATACTCTCTTAAGGTCGTAGTGTTGAGCTTGGCCAAACAAATATCCTTGAATGTTTGATATTAAATTGTAAACAAGATTAATATCGAATGATTGAAACATAAAAGTAGTGCAACACTTGAGCTCATAATCAATATATAATATATTCAAATATTCCTCAATTTATTAGTTAGAGCCTAGAGCATTTCGTTTAATTTTCAACATAGATCTTAATCAAGCTAAAATTTAAAAATACAACGCATCCAATTTTAAAGTTCGAAATACATTATCACCTAGTTATATTGAATATAAATAGGAAGATTAAAAATATTTATTCTTGGATATCTGAATAACCAACTAATTATTTAGGTGTTTAATTGAATGAATATTTATAAACTTGATGATTTTTGTAGTGTAAAAATTGTTAAATTTGATTTTTCTCTTGTATCAATTGACAATAATACCACAGTCATAGCACAGCACAAGTTTGACACTCATTGAGTCATTGATTTAGTTTTTATGGTATTTGATATTTATATCTATTTAACGATCAAATCGATAGTTTTCAACGAAAAAACTTTAATCGAAGTAATGTTTTCTTCTTTGAAATGAAACAATAGTTTTGTTTAAAATAATGACAGAAAAAGTAGGCGTTTAAGACATTTAGACATTCAGACAATCGGATCAATTGATCACAAGAAAAGTGTGGCGAATATACAACAAAATAACAGTGATTTGGACTCAAATTATCGAAAACATAGGAAACGAATTAATCAAAACAGAGAGGGAGAGGCGTTATATAATTGATTGTATCAATCTAGTTTTTCTAAAATAAATCAAATATGAAGTGAACTTGTTTATTTTTTATGATTCCAGTAAAGAGTGAAAAGAATTTGTTTTAAATTATAATTACTATTAAAGATCAGTAAAATTGATTGCTTTTGGTGTGAATTTTTCGAATGGATATAAACAATGAGAAATAGTTGATTTGAAAAATGTTGTCGAACTAGGTCACTTTTTTGTAAATTATTTCTCTGACAAACAATAAGTGAATTTACAATTAACTGATTGTAAAGTATTTTCTTTGTATTCAATTTTAAATTCAAGTTTTATTTAATGGCGAAAAATGTGTGAATCACTCGAAACCATAAGAATTAATGTTTTAATATTAATGTAAATCCAGTGAATCGTAATTAGGAATAAAGTTTTAGCTCAAGAATACGCCCGACTTTTTATGAATATTGTGTAGGAATGGGTTCTAAAAATCTCTTTTCTTTCTCTTATCTGATGACTATATAAGAAAATTATGATTAACTGAATCTCTGTTTGACATTTGCTAACAATTTGTTGACCAAAAAGACTTTCCTTTCATTTAATAAATCAAAAGATTCGACAAAACAGAAGACTTTAATTAAAGCCAAAGAATAAAGTGACAAATCATTGCAATTAACAGTTAATATAAAGGGTTTGCCATCAGCTCAGACCCATTATGACTGTATTGTTATGAAACTCATCATTTAGTTTAATTGCTGGATTAAATTGTGCTTGCTTTTTCATGGTTTAATTGTTTGAGATATAGGTTGGTTACAAAACTTTAAACAATCAAAATTTATGAACAAATTAATCGCTGTTTTATTTTTAAATATTTTTTCCTCGATTTTCAATATTTTGAATAAATTCTGTCAATTATTTCATTGAAATTTTTTACGTTAGAAATTGAATGAAATATTTTTAGAAAAAGTATTCAAAATTATAAATTATGGGTTGGGTTCACACAATTCACGAAATTCATTAATATTGAATTTATTCAATTAATATGAGCCATGAAATTGAGAATAATTGGGTTTCAATTCATCAAATGTTTGGCTCACTATTCATGAAATAAATTCATTCAATTAATTCAGACAACAATTAAAATAAAAGTTATAAAAAAGTAATTCACAATAATATTCAATGTTATGTTAACAACAAAACAAATGCTAATAAATTCATTGCATAACTTGAATGAGTAAAAAGTCTAGAATTCAATTATAAACTTATTTTTGAATAACAATAAATTGAAAGAAACAAATGAAACGTTTGAAATATATGGTGAATAGCCTTCAATTTTCAAGTATATATTTTTTATGATTCATTTTTTTCAAATTATAATAATATTTTGATTGGTTTTTGAAGAGATTGTACCGAATTTTGATGTGAATTCTAACCATTAAATTAGTTATATTTGTTTTAATTGGAAAATAGATATTTGTTTGGAACTAATAGTCGAGTAATTGGTTATAATTATATGTTTTATAAAAATATATTTAGTATTGAATTGCAATTAAGTTGGAGTTATCACGAAATGAATGAACTGTAAGACCGACTGTTTTTGAGTTAAGCTCTTATACTCTTAAATACATTATGTATTATTAAAACTCAGTGTAATTTTGAAGATAATTTTCGAGGCAAATATTTGAACGGTTAGGGACTGGCTGTTAGGGACTGACTGTAATGAACAGAGTGTTGATATAATTGAGAAATTATCGAACAATTATTGAGACACCGATTGTTTGGAAGAAAGCAATAGAAAGGAGTATATATTCCGTGCGAACAGGAAATGAAATGACTCTCAGCTCTCATTATATATTAAATGATATTTGATTTTACTTTTAAGAGCAGTATTTTGTCGACTCATATATACCTTTGATTTGGTATAGAAAAAAGTGGGACAAAACTAATGCATCGAAACCACTATTTTTGCCGTTTATGTCATTAATCTATTTCTATAAGACTTTAGGCATTACTCTTAAAACATGTATTTATTCGGCAATAAATTGTAATTTGCATTCAATTCACTGAAATTTTTTTTTCTCTCAGAGTTTTAAAATAAAATTTTTTAATCAGATTTTGATTTTTTGGCCGAAACTTATTTTTAAGTGAATCTAATGATCACATCATTTAATGTCAATCTTTAAGCGATTGAAATCAATAAGTTTCATATTTCATACTTAACAAGGTATCAATCGGTTGCCTCAAAATTACTCAATTAATCTAGTCAAAATTATTTCTAATTTTAATTGATCTGAATTTTGTTTTTTACTCGTTATTTAATATTGATAAATGCCTTAAGATATTGAAGCAAGCTAATTATTGATTAAATTGGAAATTTAACTCGCTCATTATATCTAGCTCATTATATAGCAGGAAATATGAACAAAATAATTATTTTTCAAAAATAAGCTTGATAACTTACCCATAAAGGGAATCGTGGTAAATTGAACATCATATGAGACATTCGAATAGACCGGTGCTTTAATTCACATGAGGACTGTGCGAAACAAATATTTTGAATGAGAAGATAAACAGTGAGACGGACTGACAATCAAATTATTTAAATAAACGAATTGTTTCCACAATTTTTGAAAGATGTGACGTTAACTTCAAACTTCAAACACCGACTGAAGACATTTGGCTCTTGTATTGCATTGAATGTGAGTTACAACTGATTGGTATTCCCAACACTACTCGTATTTGTCGACCCAATTCGAGCCTTCAAATCAAGTGAAGAGATCCTTCCCTAATAACCCACTGACTCTTATTTCCTGCTCTAAAGTCTCGTTCAGTTCAGTCAATGTTCTAAAGCAGGGATTCCTTTACTTAGAATACAAATCATTTTATTCTTAGAATTGATTCCCGAATACCTTCAAAACAAAAATTTTCGAATGTTATTGAGTTTCAATTCAATTGTTTCAATTAAAATAGGAATGTTCGTTATCTCAGCCCTATGTCAGCCCTTTATTAGTCCTATGCCAATGTTCAGGGACTTGTCTCAAATCAATTTCCTTTTTATATTAGATATTCAAAAAAAGTTATTTTGGGCTATAATTTGCACATTTAATTGTGAGCCGCAAACCACTGACTCTAACCATTGAGGTATTAGTCATTGAACCAGGTTAACAATGGGCTCAACATTCAAATCTTGTGGTATAACTATTAGGACAACCACTTGTCAGGAATATATGTATAATTTTGAACACTCAATGGGAAAGGCGTTATACTTTTCCCAGAGAGTAAATCATCATGCAAATATTTTAAAAACTCCATCATTAAAATAAACGAATAATAAATATAATGAATGAGCGAATAGAAAATGATCTCAAAATAACTTATAGTTTTGTGGATTAACTAATGTTTTATGGATTAACCAAGAACACCGTGATCTGCCAATTAAGCGCTCGTTTTTATTATTCGCACAAATATTTGAAAAGTTTGTTATAAATAAGTTATTATTGAATGCTTTTAATTGATTTTAGGAATTCAATTAAATTGAATTCATTTTATAATACGAGCACAGAATGTGTCCTTCAAATATTTAAATCTCAGGGGTGTTCACAATAGCGGAATGACTGTCTTTTTGAAGTTCACCAAAATTTGTCAAAATTTGTTATTTGTATTCAAATGAGAGGACAAGGATTACAATCTCTAAGTATAATCTTTGTATACTCTGTAGAGTCTGTATTATATTTAATCCGAATTAAATGAGGCATTTATTTGTTAATAATCACCTGTCTATCTATTTACCTAGTTTAACAATTTAGTTATTATGAGGTAACCTTGATCACCACTGATTATCGAGTTATGTTTATCGGAAAGTTTTCAATTAAATGTTATCAAAGCGACTGAAAGACTCAATTTGTTGAGAATTTTTGTTTAAAAAAGTTCTTTTAATTGTGAATTGAAGTGAAATTTTTTATATGAATCATAAATAATTCAGAATTTGACCTTAATAATAATAATACCAGAATTAAAATTAAATAAATTCTTCATTTTATTTATTTTGGTTTCAAAACTCCAGTTCGAGAAAAAAACGTTTAGAGAAATTATTGAGGAGTGACGACCAAGGTTGCCTCATAAATATAGTCTTAATTGAAATGGACTGCTTCATTTACTGGGCTCACCAAGGTGTTAGTGATTTTGAAAATAATCTTTTTGTTGCCTAAAAATGATTTAGTTGTTCTTGATTTGTTTGAATAACTTTTGAAAGTAGTGTTTTTTAAAAAAAATTTAATAAATAACCGAAATATTAATAATTTTATTCAACATTTATTATGAAATTGAAATTCAAAACAAATAAACTAGGTAATATTTTGATCATAAATAAAAATTGAAATTGTCATTAAAATAATCGATTTGCCTTGGTCATTGCCATAAAGAGAGGGCATGTTTTCTCTTTGACTGACAAACCCAGAGCTCTAGTTTGAGAATCTATAGCGAGAAAAGTCAATGAAATCTTCAGTTTTAGACAAAACAACTGAAACCCTAAACCTGTTTAATATTGAATATACGGTATATTTAGTACAGTATTCACAAAAATGGGTCAAAACATATCGACTATCTTTTAAAACTACATAACATTATAAATAAACAGAAAATAATTATTTTTAACTAAAATATGTTTCATCTTTTTGTGCGAATTATTAGCTTTTTTTCATTAAAATTTGAATTATTTGAACACAAATATTGTTTTGACTAATAATTAGAAACTAATAGAAAGTGAACCCACTTTTCAGACACACAATAAATATTTAGAGAATAATGTCAGCGCTTAAATAAATATTGACATTGTCAACTTTTTAAACTTATTTGAACTTGCAACAGTTGACAAAAAGAAACACAATAATTTGAAAATCAGTGCTCTTGGAATATATAAAACAATTATCTAATTTTTTGATCAAGCTATTTTTAGTTTTATGTTGAGTTTATGATTGCGCACTATTTGCCAGAAAATGATATAATTTTGAATTCAAATTAATGACATTGAATTTATTGCTTTTAACATGAATAACTAATTAGATAGCCGTTACTATTTTAGCAAGTGCAATTTTAGATGATTTCATTTTAAAGACAGTTTTTAGATAACAGGAAAGGATACCCAATAGACGTCTCTTTAGTCTTACATTTACTTAATTTTATTTTAAAAACCGATAATTTTTATGACTAATATTGAAAGCAATGATTTAATATAATCTTATTTATCACTCAAACAAATCTGAAAAAAATTAATGATTTGATATTAAAGAACTAAATATAGATTATGAGTGATTTGTAGACAGTCTTAGACACAGGAAATGGGAACGGATTGATATGTTTGGCATTTCATTAAAACCGAAATGATTGCCGAAATTATAGGCAAATAATTTTGATTTATATTATAATAATTATGTTTTTCTCCGAAGAAAACGAAATTTATTTGCAAAGAAATTGAAACATAAATTTCAAACAAAGAGTTTTTGATCCGAAGATACGATTGTCTGTTGGGAACAATCGACTCGTAATACCATTGAATTAAATACAGATATAATTCATATGAATATAATTTTTGGAGTCAACTAAACATTTGGGGCATACAATCAATGGCTGGTCTGTTGTTAGCGGTTGTTAGCGGTCACCAAACAATTTAGTTATTTTATTTCTGAATTATTTCCTCGAATATCGATTGATGTGAGAAATTGTATTTTATTATTATTATTATTACTATTACTACTATTGGGTTAAAACACTTTTATTACTCAATATATTGACTCCAAGCGAGTGTTGGAGGCATTGGAAGCAAAGCCACACTTTTTTCAATCATATCCTCTTAGAAGAGCTTTTGGCTGCAAATTGGTCAGCACTCGGTTGATTGACCTCATTCATATCCAATGTGAACATTGCCATAATTGAATAGATTGAGCAAGCAACATCAGGCATCAATTATGTTATAGTTTTTATATTCAAAAAATATGGTTTAATATATAATTGAATTCAAATGAAGTGAATCTCATTTAATGATCGCGTGTTTGAAGACATGAAAAATTAGTTGAAAATTGACTGAACTTTCACTAATTGTTAGTATAATTAACAAATTTTTAATGATTTCATAATTGTTTTAAATTATGCGATCAAATATATCATCTATTTATAAATATTTTAAGTGTAACCCAATGGTATCTTGATCAAAATTTTAGTAGAGATTATTTTTAAATTCAAATTTTGAAAAATGATCATCAATTTGTGTAGGAAGTAATTTTAACTTAATAATTAATTGGTCATCTTTTTGTTTACTGGATAATTTTTCAAATAAAAGTTTTATATAAATTAAAATTTTGTAATTTTGATTGATCAATTATTGGAAAACTGTAAGACTCAACTCATAGATTAACTTCAAATTAAGCAATCAAAATTAATAAAAATTGTTAATTTGTAAAACTATATACTTTATAACTGTAAAAATTCTTACAGTTTTTAAGGTCTAAAATTGATTCAATAGTTTTGGCGCTTTTTCTCATTGAAGTCACTATTGATTGCAATTCAATGCTTTTAAATGTGTTTCAAATATTTATTGAAAACAATAAAATAAAACATTTAATTTGATTTTTATGAACTTTAAAAAAATTGGTGTTTTTTAATCAATAGTTGACTCACAGATAATAATAAATATCATAAATTAATACGAAATGATTTTATGTGAAAATATTTTGACATTTATTATCCAAAACAATCGACTCATTGATTAATTGAAAATTGATTATAAAAACTAAACAATACTACAGTATTAGTGAATCTCATTTAATGATCGCGTGATAATCATAAATATTGATTTTGAACTGCTCTTGGACACTAAGTTAACATAATGAATAAACTTGGATAAATTTAGCCGTTGATTGTGTGTCATTGATTACCTAGAGCAATATTTCCGACGGGAAGTCAACTCTACTAAAAGTAAGTCTTATTTTAAGTCGTTTTGCAAACGCTTCGCGAATAGTCTTTAAATGAGTTAAACATTTGATTATTTGAATAAATGATGAGTTTATTGATAATTAACAGAATTTAAAACATAAATCAAAGACAAAACAATACAATAAACTTAACGACAAAAAAACGAAACAATATATCTCTGAATAAGACTATAAATATTTAAGACTTTTTAAGTCAAACGATTAAATTTTAACAAATAATTCAAAGTTCAGTCAAAATAAGTGTTTTTTCATTTAAATGAGTAAAATATCACAAAACTGTTATTTAAAATACTCTTCAAATAAATGTGAGACCAATTGTGTGGACACTTATTTGAAAAGAGTACTCGAATAGAACCACAGTTTGAAAAAGTATTCCCTCCTATCGAGGAGGCTGTGTCTGGTATATGAGTGGACGAGTGGTTCGACATTAGCCTCTCTCATCCACGACGAGGTTTCTGTTGTCGTAAAACTTAGTGATGGCGTGTCGTCTCTCTCCACTTCTACCTCTTGGATAGTTTCGGTGTAACCTTTGAATACAATTTAACGATATTTTTGATATAAATTTTGTTTTATTTAATATTGTTTTTAATTGAATTGAGTCCTACCCGGGGGTCGAATAACTTGAACGGCTTCCTCTTTTTCCAAGGGGTCACTCAATCCGACCTCATTCTTAGCCATAATTCTGAACAAATATTGGTGTTCTTCCTGCAGGTCTTTAATTTGCAAGCGTTGAATTTCGGCGCCGACCTGACCCACCTGTCCATTAAATATATGTTGCAATGAATATACATTGATTTGTTTTTGTGGTCATACCTCAATCCACATGGTTCGTCGCGCATCTCTAACCGCAATAACATATCCGAGAAGAGGTGCTCCACCGTCTGTCTCGGGTTTTCCCCATTCGACTACTATAGCACTCGGGCTGACAACACGGGTTTCAATAGGACCGGTGGGAACACCAGGACGTGCTTTAAAAAATTGAGAATAGTTTTAGAATTGAAGCGCTGTTTATGTCTAAAATTCATACTCGCTGTTAACGATAGTCTGATGGCTGAGTCACTTTCGAGGGGAGGACTCACTCCCAAAGGATTTTCGGCGAATACTCTAAAGAAATACTCGTATTTTGAAGAAAGGTTTTCAATCGTAAAACTGGTGACATCGGGTTCGGTTGTGGTCACTCTAATCCAGTTATTTTCTGTTGTCAAACGTCTTTCCAATATATATGAAGTGAGTTCAACGCCTCCCGTCGAGAGTGTTTTTTTCCAAGATAATGTCAGAGATGTATTAGTCATTGCAGAGACGTGCAGAGGTCGACCCGGCGCTGATGGAGGACCATATTTTCCCGTAGGTTTAATTGAATCTTCCGGTGCGAACGGAAGACTTGTTCCCACTTTGTTTCTGCAGTAAATGCGGAACTGATAGGGAGTGTCTTTCTTTAAGTCATTTACAGCTATTGATAATGTTTTTCCGTCAACTGATCCGACCTTTAATTCAATAGAAGTCAGAAACGAGTCTTTGATTTAAATTTAGACAAACCTTTTGCCAAACTTTTCTGTCGACTTCTTTTTTCTCGACCATATATTCGATAATTGGTGTCTTTCCATCACTTTCGGGTGGACTCCAACTCAATGTAAGTGAATTTTCTGTATTGTCCGAAGTGACGAGTGGTCCGGTGGGTGGGGACGGCTTATCTATTAAAACAAAATCCAACATTTAATTCAATCCTAATATGATTTGGAAAATTGTTACCGAAAGGACTCTTGCAAATTATTGGCTCAGAAATAGTAGCATCACTTTTGCCGAACTCATTGATAGCACTAATTCTGAAGAGGTATTCCTCTTCAGCGACCAATTTATCGATTTTATACGTCAATAGTTTTGATTCAATTTTCGTAATTTCTTTCCATTTCTTGCGTTTAGTTTCACAGCTTTCGATCAAATAGTGTGTGATTTGTGACCCACCGCTGTCTTTGGGCGGTTTCCACGACAACTCAATACAGTCCTCTTCTATATTAAGCATTCTGATCGGTGGATCAGGTGGTCCGGGTCTGTCCAATATTTTCAATACAAAATCATAGGTGACTTCTGCCAATTGATTGGTCAGTTTTAAACAATAAACGGCTGAGTCTTCGGTTTTGATATTTTTAATTAAAAGTTTAGTTTTGTTTCCTTCAGTTTTAATCACTATTTGTTTCGATGATTCGATAATTTGTTGATCTTTAGTCCAAACAATTTGAGGGAAGGGATAGCCTTTGATTTCAGCCTCAATTAGATATTGAGATTCGAGTTTTAGACGCAAAGAACTCAATTCAGAGTCAAAAATGGCTTTTGGTTTCTCTTCTATTTTAAGAGTGGCCTCCGTTTGAGCACTTCCTAAGCTATTGCTTGCTTTACATGAATAAAGACCTCCGTTTTGAGGCTCAACATCTCTGATGACAAGAGTTGCCGTTTGCTCTTTGAAAGTGATTTCCATTTTGTCTGTTGCTATCAATTCTTGTTTATCTTTAAACCACTTGATATCAGGAACGGGTGAAGCGGTTACTATGCATTCGAGCAAAACTTGTGAATTTGGCGCCACTCTCACCACTGATTCCAATTCTTGTATGAAAATTGGTTTTTCGCCTAATTTTGATTCTCTGATTGTAATCTTTTGACTTTCATCGGACGGTTCACTCATTCCGGCCTCGTTTACAGCCATAGCCCTAAACGTATATTCCGTTCCAATTCTCAATTTTTCGATCTTCTGATGTCTTTGAGTTATTTTAATGCTTTCGTTATATGTTTTCCATTCAATTGATTTCTTATCTCTATATTCAATGATATAATGAGTTATTTCCGATCCGCCATTTTTCTTGGGTTCGGCCCAACTCAACATCAATGAATTGTTTGTAATCTCTGATGTCTGTGGAGCACCAGGAGGATCGGGTTTATCGATCATAGTTATAGTAAATTCTGCACTGCATTCGCCGATATTGTTCTTAAGTTTCAATTTATAGTTTCCTTCATCTGATTCTTCAAAGTTCTTAATAATGAGCGAAGTTTTAACCATAAGTGCCTCAATCGCCAGCTTTTTCGATGTCTTCAGTACTTTATTATCGAAACTCCATTCGACTTTTGGCGGTAAATACCCTTCGAATGGAATTTCGAGAACGAAATTCTCCCCTCTTTTGGCCTCAAATAGTCTTTTATCGGTCGTAATTCTGGGCGCGCTTTCGATCGTCACTTTAGCCACACTTTTCTTGTCTTTCAAAGTCACAGAATAAATACCCTGATCTTCAAAAGTACAATCATCAATAATAAGTTTCCGGTGCACTCCATCCTCAACTAATATTAGCCTATCGTTTGGTTCGATTTTACGCTCTTCTTTAAACCACTCGACTTTATGAGTGGGTTTCGATACTTCAGCGAAAAGGGTTGCCGTTTGGCCCTCTTTAACAATAGTATCCCTCAGAATGACTGTGAATTCGGCGAAATCTTCATTTACTGTGAGATGTGTTTGTGTGTTGTCTCCATTCGCCACACATTTATATTCTCCAGAATCGGATGGTTTGGCGTTTTTGATCAAAAGTGTATGCCTTTCATCAATGGATTCTATTATATATCGGTTTCCTTTAAGTTGTTTTCCATTTCTAAGCCATTTGACCGGAACTCCTGAACGCGACAATTCAACATTGAATTGGATTTGATTGTCCTCATCCACTTCCATTCTATCGGGTAATCTCACTGTAAATTCGGTCAATTTTGGTTCGACTTTAAGTTTTCCAAAACATTTTTGTTTTCCTAAAACACAAGAATAGATTCCTTCATCTTCTTTAGTGACGTCTCTTATTATCAATTCTTGATATTTGCCATCAATAAAGAGTTCAACCCTTTCATCGAATTCGATTTGTTCGTCATTTCTGAACCAATCGACGATAGCATCGCCTTTCGATAATTCAATTTCGAAAGAAACTGTTTGTCCCAAAAGACAACTCTTTTCTTCCAAATCAGTGATTATTTTCGGCGGCAGTTCTATAACAATGAGATCAGCGGAACATTCGTTATCTCTTCCCAAAAGACAAGTATATTCTCCTTCGTCTTCGATCTGAGTTTCTTTAATCAAAAGTTTGCGATAAAAGCCTTCTTTAATTAACTCATATCTGTCGTCGTCTTCATAAATGGCTTCTCCGTCTTTATGCCACCGGACGTCCTGCTCTTCGTCCGAGATTTTCACTACAAATAATGTTTGACTGTCTTCTTCCACTTCCATATCCTGTAATTTTTCGACAAAAATCCAGTTCTTCTGAATAACCTTAACATTAGCCGAATGTTCACATTTTCCGATTGAATTAATGGCAATACATTTATAGACTCCGCTGTGATTTGCTTTCGATATGTTTGTAATTGTGAGACAACTTTCGTTTGGTCCGTCCCTTTGGACAATACTTTTTGATGTCTTTATTGAACAGCCATTTCTTAACCATTTGATTTGTGGAGTCGGATATCCGTCGTATTCGACTGAAATGGTTATATCTGTTTCTTCGTCGACAACAATATCTTCAAATGTTTGGGTAAAAGTAGGGTTTCTTTTCTTTTCTTCAGAAAAGACTGTTACAAAAGTAGAGGCCAACCCACTACTGTTTTCGGCAATAATTTCATAAATACCGTCGTCTTCGGGCACAGCCTTCTCTACTTCTATTCTGAATTTGAAGTGATAGATATCCTCCTGAGATATGAATTTAATTCTTTTCGATTCCTTAATTTGTTTGTCGTTTTTAATCCATTTTATTTGAGGTTTATTCTGTGCGCTCACACATACTTCGATCTCGAAATTTTCTCCTCTTCTTATTTCTATGCTTTCCGGCGGCTGTGCAAACACAGGAGGTATGCCCTCTAATATGTCGACAATTGAAGAGTCGCGAGAAATGCTTGTCCTCCGACTCGTTGCCACCGATTCGTTGTCCGAATAATAGGCTAAACAACGAAATTACAATTTAATAAAAAGAATATCGATATTATTTGAATAAATTACCATCCACATTCAAGTCTACTGTATATGACTCAGAGCCGACTGTATTTTTGGCCACTACTGTATATTTGCCCGAATCTTCGGGATATACTTCTTTGATAATTAGTTTTGCGGTATTGTCTTCGTCGTAGAAAATCTGAATTTGTTCGGAATTCTTTAGAATAGATGAGTGTTTGAACCAGGTAATAGTTGGTCGGGGGTTACCCTCCACTTGACATTCAAATTCAACGGTTTCCCCCGCAAAGGCGTCGATACACTCCAATTGTTTGACAAAAATGGGGGCAAATGTTTCGTCGAGTTCTTCAACTGATTGATTAATTATAAAATTAATTAATCCTTTAATCACTTCATTTGAAAAATAAGAGTCTGAATGACTTACTCTCATAAATGGGTAGTCTTTTAATTTTTTCGTCGACTTTATTTTGGAGAATATGAGTGTATGAAACGGAATCCGTCAGAATTTTAGACCGAATATAACCGCTTTCATTAGTTATACGTTTCCTAACGAACCACCAGTCACTGTTATGGCGTTCCACTACATATAGACGGTCCCCTTCCGATACAGATATCATATTCGGAACTTCAGAGACCATAGTTATCGTTGCAATCAATTCTTCGACCTTTAAATTAAAAAAATGTTTAAAATTTAATTAACAAAAATATTATTAATTACTTGAATGTCTTTTTTGACGGTAAGAGACGGTAATTCTTCGATTTCCAGTTCCTGTTTGATAGTGAGTTCGGCGTCATCTTCAGCGACAGCATAAGTATCCTCCTGTGTTGAGGACAACTGAATGGTTGCACTCTCCTCGAACTCTTGGGTCACTCTCTTCTGTTTTTGCTTTTTGGCTAAATTTAAATCAAAAGTCTCTTCAATTTCGTCGAAACCCTTTTCAATGATTTTTGGCTTTTGTTTGATTGAGAACTGACTCTCGATTTGTTGACTTTCAGTTTCACCCTTTTTTAGCGCCAATTTATAGAACTGTTCCTCTTCTGACACAATCTGTTTCTTCTTCTTTCTTTGGATGGAAACCTCTTCTTCTGGTTCTTGGCTTGGAATTGTCACCGAAGCAGAGGCCGACTCCTCAACAAAAGCGCTATCAGTTTTAGATAATGTGATGGAAGCGCTGTCACTACTTTCCACAATCTTTGGTTTCAATTTCTTTTTGATTGTGATGTCAGTGGATATGTCCTCAAATTCCTTCTTCTTTTCTTCCAAAGAAAAGGTCACGTTTTCGATACTTTCAACACTTTTTCTCTTTGGTATTCGAAAAGAGGTTTCTTCTGATTCTTCTTCGAAAGTTTCGATTGACTTTCGTTTTGGTAAACCCAAGGAAATGGTTTCGACGTCTTTTTCTTCAATCGATTCAATTTCGATGGTTTGGTGTACTTCGCTCTCTTCAGAAGGCTTTTCAGTGTCGGCCACACGTATGACATCGCTTTCGGTGTAAAATTTGGGTTTCAATTTCTTTTTAATATTGATTTCAGTGGAAATGTCTTCTATTTCTTTTTGTTTGGAACTAATGGTGACGTCAACGCTCTCATCAATCGAAGATTTTGAAGGCTTTCGACTTAATCTTACAAATTGTTCCTCGACTTCTTCGATGGATTTTCGTTTAGGTTTAGAGAATGAAAACTCTGCGCTCAACTCTTCTCTGTCATCACTAATGGTTTCAGTCGGAAGTGTTTTTAATTGAACAGTTTCTTCAGTTATCTCTTCAGTTGATTCAGGTTTAAGTTTGATGTCAACAGTTGTCTCTTCGACTTTCTTTGGTTTAATAACTTTCTTTTTAAGTGTTATTTTTGAAGATATTTCCTCCTCGGGAACAGATTTAGTATCTTTTGGCTTTTTGATTACCAGCGATTCAGAAGTACCTTCAGAGGGAAGGGCTTCAATTTTCAGAGTTTCTTCAGTTATTTTTTCCGGTGATTCAGGTTTGATATCAATAGTTGTCGTCTCTTCGACTTTCTTTGGTTTAATAATTTTCTTTTTAAGCGTTATTTCTGAAGATTTTTCTTCTTCAGGTTTCAGATCGGATTCAATATCTTTAGGTTTTTTAATTACCAACGAATCAGAAGTGATGTCAACAGTTGTCTCTTCGACTTTCTTCGGTTTAATAATTTTCTTTTTCGGTGTAAATTCTGCAGAGATTTCCGATTCTTCAATAAATGGTTTTTCAATTGTGATTGTCTCGGGTTTGACCTCAGATTCAACATTTTGGAGCTCCGGTTTGAGTTCTGCCACAGAATCTATTTGAACAGTTTCTTGAACTTCACTCAGAGTTGGCTTTTGAGTGTCGGACACATCTATTATATCACTTTCAGTGAAGAATTTAGGTTTGGATTTCTTTTTAATATTGATTTCCGTTGAGATTTCTTCCAATTGTTTTTCTTTTGAACTGATAGTAATGTCGACGCTTTCATCAATTGGTTTCGAAGGCTTTCGACCAATTCTTACAAATTGTTCCTCAACTTCTTCGATAGATTTTCTTTTAGGTTTACTCATTGAAAATTGTTCAGTAGTTGGTTGGTCGGAGTCAGGAATAACATCCATTTTTGTAGGTTTTTTAATTGAAAGGGACTCAGTTGTTGTTTCTGATGGAACCGACTCTATTGTGACAGTCTCTTCAGTAATGTCCTCAACTTTAGGTTTTTCAGTTTTATCTAAAGGAACCACTTCTTCAGTTATCGAATCCCTTTTCTTTGGTTTTTTGATTTTCTTAACCGAGATTTCAGTTGATATCTCTGTTTCGGGTTTAGGTATAACTTCACCCTCTTCTGGATTTTTAATTGTCACCGATTCGGTTGTAGTTTCTGATGCAGTCTTCTTAATCGTCACCGTTTCTTCGGTGATATCTTCACACTTTTCTGTTTGTTCTAAAGGAACGACTTCTTCAGTTATCGAATCTCTTTTCTTTGGTTTTTTGATTTTCTTAACCGAAATATCTGTTGATATTTCGCTTTCGTGTTTGGGAGCAACTTCTTCCTCTTTGGACTTTTCTGGTTTTGTAAATGTCGCCGATTCAGTGGTCGTTTCCGATGGAAGCGTCTCTATTGTGACAATCTCTTCGGTGATCAGCTTATCTTCAGTTTGTTCTAATGGAACGACTTCTTCAGTTACCGAATCTCTTTTCTTCGGTTTTTTAATTTTCTTAACCGAAACATCAGTTGATATCTCTGTTTCGGGTTTAGGAGCGACTTCACCCTCTTGTGGCTTTTCTGGCTTTTTAATTGTCACCGATTCGGTTGTAGTTTCTGATGGAGTCCTCTCTATTGTAACCATTTCTTCGGTGATGTGTTCAGGCTTTTCAGTTTGTTCTAAAGGAACCACTTCTTCTGTAACCGAATCCCTTTTCTTCGGTTTCTTTATTTTCTTGACCGAAACTTCTGTTGATATTTCGGTTTCGGTTTTAGGTATAACTTCTCCCTCTTTAGGTTTTTCTGGCTTTTTAAGTGTCACCGACTCAGTTGTCGTTTCTGAGGGAATCGTCTCTTTTGTGACCGTCTCATCAATGATGTGCTCAGCTTCAATAGAAGGAACCACTTCTTCAGTTACCGAATCTCTTTTCTTTGGTTTTTTTATTTTCATAACCGAAATATCTGTCGAGATCTCGGTCTCAGATTTGGGGACGACTTCTTCCTTTGGTTTTTCAGTCCCTTTGATTGTAACCGATTCTTTAGTTGTTTCTGAAGGAACCGTTTCTATTTTAACAGTTTCTTCGGTGATGTGCTCAGCTTCATAAGAGGGAACGACTTCTTCTGTGATCACTTCTTCGCCTTTCTTTGGTTTTTTGATTTTCTTAACCGAAACTTCAGTTGAAATCTCTGTTTCGGGTTTAGGTATGACTACATCTTTTTTGAGCTTTTCTGGTTTTTCAATTGTCACCGATTCAGTTGTAGTTTCTGATGGAGTCTTCTCAATCGTCAGCGTTTCTTCGGTGATATTTTCAGATTTTCCTATTTGTTCTGAAGGAACGACTTCTTCAGTTATCGAATCCCTTTTCTTTGGTTTTTTGATTTTCTTAACCGAAATATCTGTTGAGATCTCGGTCTCAGATTTGGGGACGACTTCTTCCTTTGGTTTTTCAGGCCTTTTGATTGTCACCGACTCTGTAGTTGTTTCTGAAGGAACCGTTTCTATTTTCACTGTTTCTTCGGTGATGTGCTCAG
>JAQGCQ010000131.1:0-21445 GCA_034699945.1 Chamobates pusillus
CCAATTGGGATTCGGCTTTTTGGGATTCAGCCTTATGGGATTCGGCTTTTTGGGATTCGGACAAATGGGGTGGAATCATCCACATCAGTCCACAAACGGGATATTTTTGGTTTTGAAAAATATCTCAATATATTTGAGTAATTTATAGAATCGTTTAGAAGTTTAGGACTTAAAAAACGAGAATTTCTATTAACTATAAAAAAAAATTCTTTCGATTGTTATCTCTATTATTAAGAAAATATTGAATTTTTTTTTTAGACCGAATGTAAAAAATGTGGTTTCTTTAAGATATCAATTGCTGTCATTCAATATTATGGCTGACCTTCAATCAAATGAATTGAATTGAAGACAAGAGAAAAACCTATTTATTTATTTAAAATAAGAATTTTTAAGTTTAAATAACTCTTAACTCAAACTTTAATTACATTATAAAACAGAAGCCATTCATCACTTGTGTTGAAAAGCAAACAGAATATTATGTTTGAGAAGAAGTATTTGGTTTTGGCTTTTGGTCTTTACACCCAATCCCTCTCAAAAATTGTTTAATTCAGAGCACAGACTTCAAAATTGCTTTCAGGCGTCAAATATATAAATAAGAGGCGAATAAATAATATAAATAATGAGAACATAAAAAATGATTATTAATTCGTTTCTAAAACCAGAAACAGAACAAAAAAATTCATTCAAAAAAACTTTCAATTATATTATGAAAAGTTTACAGAACTTTGTTATTAATGTAACCGTTGTTTCAAATGTCAAATAGAAAAATTAGTTTGTTATCTAATGAGATGATCAAGCATGCTTTTGCCTGCACTCAAAGTTTCAATTGTTTTACTGTAAGTGATCATGGACAATGATATATGCAGTGCAATGTTTTTTGTGCGTTGCCTGAGAACCGTTTCCCTCTATTTTTAGCCAAATGTTTATTTACAATGTTTACTATTTGGGGTTAGAAAGAGGACAGGTGTTTGTCTGAGAAAAGCATAACCATTGGTTCTGTCCTTCAAAAGTTGTATTCAAATGAAATAAATGTTAGTTTTTAGAGAAGACATAAATCAAAATTTGTTCTCATATTATAATAGTTTGAAACGAATTACGAATTTTTTATTTATTCAAATTTGATATAAAAAAGAATAATTGAATATAAAATAACTCAAAATGTCTAACATTAGAGAGATTTGTAAAAACATTGGAATATCATTACTATTACTACTATTTGATGAAAATCAGAACCGAAATGACTTTTGAAAAGTTTCTTAACTCTTGAACTTGAATTTCAAGTCATTTGAGTTCTCTATTCGGAAGGATAGGTAACAACAAAAAACATCAAAAGAGAGCAACGATTCTTGCATTTCATGTCTCTGAATGTCAGTCCCTCTGATTCTCTGCCCCTAATTATGTGTTCAATACATAGGACGGAGTGAATCGATTAAACGTAGTTCTGCTTAAAAGTGTAATTAGTTTAAGATTTTATCGCAATTAATAAATAATGACATTTCAATAATCTATAAAATAAAAGCAAGTCTTCCACAAAACTTTATAAGAAAAACACATCAATTTTTCTCTTGTTTTTTATTTTTGACATTTTTTCGTTAATTTTGAGCGAAGTCTTCGTTCAGATTAAAAAAAGAGCCTTAACTTTAACTTAACTTAAACTTCAAAAATCATAATTACCTGCATTTGAAAGACTAGAGAAACAAAAATAAAAGTCATCGCAATTTTTGAATTTTAATTTCAGTGCTTTGACTGCTTTTTCGTTCAAATATCAGGGATTACCAAGGTCTATGACCTGACTAGATTCAGATTAGTCTATAGATTTGCCGGAAATGGCCCAGAGTCTATTATGTGTGACCGGAAACGGTTGTTTTTCTGTCAAAACATACTTAATTCACTGTTAATAATGTCATTATCATTTGACCCTGGCTAATGTCACAACAATTATTTCAACTTCGGTCAAAATTTAGATTTTTTCTTAGTTTTGTATTCAAACTATGAGGGGGTGGTTGTAATCGATTGATTTTGAGGATAATGGGGTGCACACCCCTGAGCATCGTTCCCGATATTAGATAATTTTTCATCGTAATTATAGGCGAATCTTTGGAGACCATCTCTGCTAAGGGTTTAACCCAAAGCACAGACAAAAGCACATCCACTCAAATAATTATTATAAATGCGTTCGTTTCGTGATTTTATCTCTTGTTTTGTTATCATTAAATAAGAGAAGAATTTTCATACAATAAAACAGTGTTTTTGGGGTCAATGCCAGAGCAGTTTTGAGACCAATGTGAGGCCAATGTGAGGCCAGGGACAGGCAGACCATCTGACCATATGATTGTCCAAAAGCCAGAGTACTTGACATCTGGCAGTAGATTAGATAAAGAAGTCAATGAAGCCATTAGTCGGACAAATGATGCGATATATCTATAGATTAATACAAAAGAATCTGATTTATTACAAAAAGTGTTTTATTTAATGATTTATTAATAATTTGTTCTTAATTTTGATTTAAAGGTAATATATATATTGAATGGGAGGGCAAAAGAGCGCGTATCGTCAGACCTGACGTTCAGGCCATCAATGGTGTGATTCATGTGATCGATCAGGTCCTCATGAAGAAGAGAGATCTCACCGTCAACTCATCGACTCAACCCATCGTTAACATCACATTTATGATCGTTTTTATAATTATTGCAAAATTTTATTAATACTATTCAAAGACCTAAAAGTTATAGTTTATTATTAATAATAAATAATTAACTAATCAATTGATACGCAGACAGACAGACAGACGACAACATTTTCACAGCAAAAACAACAGACTTTTGATTATTAAAAATTAATTAACGAATAACTGATAAAAAAAACAGTGAATACAGAGATCTGTCGAACGAAACACAAAATTCATTGCATTTAAAAGCAAACATTGATTCCGAAAAAATTGGGTCCAACTTTCAAGTTATATAACAATACAAAACAAAATAACAATTTGGAGAAACTTTTACGTGAAAATGCAAACGTGCAAGTTCAATTAATTATATACTCTATTGTTGAGCATAATTCAGGGCTAAACCAAATTCATTTCAATTTGTTTTTATTGCTTAGTTTTTTGTCGAATTATTTTATTCTTCATTTATTTTATTTTCAGAAATGCCTTTCGATTTAGAATTAATCGCAATTTCGTATAAATTTAAATGAATAACACTTTTTCTTTTGCACTCATTTTCGAGTTTTAATTCAATTTTGAAAAAAAATAGTTTGTGTTTAAAACTCAACAAAAAAATCAGATTAAAATATAATTACATTAGATTTTTAATTAAGTTGTTTTAACGGTTCTGTTCTATAAAAGAGTTTAATTAAACCGAATATTCAATTCCTGTTCAAACAAATTGAGAACATCTTATTCTCACACTTTTTAAAAGTCAGAACTCAAGTGAAAACTTTAAAGTCTTTAACCATAAAAGCATTCAATTACTGTTTTGGTCTCCAATCAGGAAATTCGGTTTAATTAAAATCGATTGGAGGTATGACTCGGTGTCTGACTCTTTGGCGAACACCACAACCATATCTTCATTAGAATTATATAACAATTTTAAGATTTAATGAAAACATTTGTGAATCTCTATGTAATGAACGGATTATTTACTTCAGACTAATTAGAAAATTGAGTATAATTACTATATTTCTGATATAAGAGGCACCACTCCATCAGTAACTCACTGAAGATCTGTTTACTATATATTCAATGAAAATATATTCGGATTATAAAACTGAATAACTATTTCTGTGCTGAAAATAGCAAACAAAACCTTTTAATGTAAATATAATAATACTTTTATATAATGAAAATATAAGAAAAAATTTTAAATATTATCGCATTTTTTGCAAAGTATTGTTCAAAATAAATATGTGTTTCTCTGAATCTCATCCAACACTTGATTTAACACAAACTCTCCATAAAAACAATGAATGGTTTTAATCCAAACGATTGTATAATTAATATGATATCAAACGAAAAGATGATATAAATTAAGCTATAATTTTATGAATATATTCAAACCACCGATCCTTAAAGTGGAATCCGGCCTAAAACTCACCATGATCATCCACCATTAAGAGTTATCATAATTTAATACTTAATATTTGTCGAAATTTCGGGAAATTCGAAATTTTTCACAAATAAAAAGTATTTTCACAGAAGAAAAAGGGTTTTCACAGAGAAAGGTCTTTTTTGCACCGGAAAGGGATTCATATATACAAGAGGTCTATCGGTGGGTCGGCTTCCCTTTTAAGGATAATTGTGTAAACACTAGAAAACAAAGATTTGTGAGAAAAACCAAAACAAAAAAAATTGATGTGATTTATATTTTTTAGCGCTTCTGAAAGACTTGTCATTAAGACTATAATCTAAAACAAACAAAAGTATTGAAATTGAATTGTAATACGTATTATGAAAGCTGATTGTCTCAACATTTAACTCATCCTAAAATTTAAACATTAAAACACTTTTATTAACAGAAAAAATCGAAAATATTTGCTTAAAATTATGCTTTCGATGAAGTTTTTTCCAAATAATATATAAAATATTGATTTGTTTTACATATAATTATTCAGCATTTAGTGGTTGTCTGCGCAGAAAACAAGTAAATTGAGAAAAAGATAATTAATTGTTAATATAAAGTCATTTTCTGTGAATTTTGAACTAAAGCTCAATCGATGTCTAATTAATTCTTAATTTCTCTTATAATTAATTGCAATGAAAGCTATTGGTCTGAAAATCTTTACCGAAAATTAATGATACATTTCTGACAGAAATTCCACACTTTTTTGTAGTTTTACTTCATTATAGAATTTACCGAAACATTATTTTTTAATTGAAAAATAATTTACAAAACATTTCTCTGTCTGTTATTAATTGCCTTTAATTTTATGTATATTTCACTAAAAGCTTTGCCGTCTCTTAAGATAATAAAATAAATTCTTATAAAAAACTTTGATTTCGATTTTTCTTACTTTAGTTTGAAATCGAAATTAAATATTTGAATGAAAAATACAAATTCTAGTCATTAATAGTGATTATGTGACTCACAAACAAAAACAAGTCACTACTGTTTGTCAATGAATTCTTCAGACATTAGGTAATCGTTTGAGTCATTAAATCCTAATAATTATTAATGAATTCAAAAGTCTTTTAATCTGTTTTTGACTTCAAGTGTGCGAACGGAAAGTGATATTTAATGAAATTCAAACCAATTCCCAGTTTATCAGTATTTCCTCATTTGTTTTTATTGAAGAATATAAGAACAAGTAATTGATATTCAAATAGTGGTCGAGTCGTCACTCAGAATAAAGTTATAAAAATAAGTGAAAAATGAAATTCAATGCACAGCATATGTTCGGAAAGCGAGGTTAAGTTAACACTCAATTATGAATTTTTGTTCAATCAATGTCTTAATTCTTGTCATTGAGTTTTTGACTTTTTGTGAGTTTTCCTCAATATTTGTTGAATATAACAAAAATTCAATTTTCAAAAGTGAGGTCGAGTTATAGCTCCGACTCATCCGATGGGCAAATATCGAGTATATTAGTGGCCAAATGCGGGTACTTTTGTTGGATTAGGTATGGAATCGATGGTCCAAACGATCTGAACGTAAATATTAATTGGCATAAATTGAAACCAATTCATTTGGACGACTATCAAATCGGAGAACTCAGAGGTTGTATCGAAGAATGTCTGACCACTGAAACTGAGACAGGTATTGATTACTCCAAACTAATTGCATATAACTTTATTTCATTCCTAACCTTTAAAATTGCAGAATATTATCCAGTAATTGATGAGTCGTTCCTAGAAATCAATCACTTCTAATAAATGATTGTCTAATCCATCAATTTGTTCATTGGATTATTTGATCGATAATTATTATATCGTGATTTATACTAGGTTAATATTTAGTCTATTTTCCAAATTAATTAACTTCAAAACTAATGTCTTAATTTGTGAGTAAAACAAATTAATAATTATTTCCGCAAAATTCCAGACAAACACTAATTAAGACATTAATACTTTTGACCGAAAAATAAATATCGAAAAAATATGAATTTGCAAAAAATTATCGTCGGATTGAGTTTATTGTCGTTTTGTATTTTAAATGCTTTGAATTTTCAGTTGACATGAATTTTAATTTTGTTTGAAATTAATAATCAAAATATCAAAAGTAAAACCGGACAACACTTTGGGAAACATTTGCGATAATTGAAGTGATACTAAATTTTATTTGTTTTTACTTCTTTGGTCTACTTTTCAAGTTCTATAATTATCTTTGTTAAGATAACCGTGCATGATCATTATTTCTCAATCTTGTTTTAAATAATATTTAAATTGTTTGGAAATAGCATTGAAAACGAGTTAAAGATTACACCACAGAAGAGAATATATAAACAAAAATTCTTAACTTATTTAACAACAAAACAATTAAATCATTATTTAAATGAATCTAAAGATAAGAGGATTGGATGTAAGTGTTGTCTCTTTTAATTGGCCCAAAATTGATATTAATTTACTAGATTCTTTTTTACGTCTTACGTGCTTCAATTATCATAGTTGAATAAGTGTAGTTGACCTTGTTCATTGTGAACTTATTTTATTATTGAAATATCCAATGATATTCCAAGAACTTTAGAATTATGAAAAAGAACAGCAATTTTTTCAAATGATTTGAAGATTAGAAACTTTAATGATTTTTCAATAATTTGACAAAAGCTCTGTTTTTGATTTAACCCTAAAATAAATGCATAGTTTTATATAAAAACAAAACTAAAAACGAATGCAATTATAAAAAAATGAATAGAATAGCAATGAATGGGAAAAAATTCGACACTTTTTTCAATTAAAAAATAATTTATACAAAATTCGAGACGACTTTAAATAAAGTATTGTTTTTAAAAAATAATTATAATTAGAAATAAAATTAATTCGAACTCTATTTCGATAATAACGTCAAAAAATTACAAATAATGTCAACATTGAGTGTCTTCTCAATCAATAGATAATACGGTTTCCGAGAGTTTCTATTGTCTTAAGTTTTACTTCGTTTTTAAAAATCACTTTCATTTCATTCTTTAGTCAAATGTTTCGAAAATCTATTCATAAAAAGAATAATTAATAAATTCTTAAATAATTATATAATTATTTATATTCGAGGGAAGGAATCAATCGCTAAATAATTTACAATTTTTTTCTTTATCGAAGAAAAACATTTAATTTTAAGTAAAATTTTGAGCGTTTTATGAGAAAACGATTCGCACAAAAGTAGTGATGATTTTGAAAAAAAAACAAATATATTCTTAAATTAGTTTTGTTTGTAATTTAATCAATAAACTGATTACACAAATGTTGGCACAACTATTACTTTCAAATGTAGTCCCACTTCTTATTCAATTCGATAGTCAACAGTTTGGACACACAATAGAAACAATGGAAAGCCTAGGAGTAGGCCCTCAATGAGTCTACACCCAGGAGTCGCCGGCGGGCATTGTTGGCGGATATATCGGTTCGTTGTGTGGGTCCACCATATAATTGTCAGATCCGAGTAATGCTGTTTGCGATGAACTATCATTGGGACGACTGTTGTGTTTTTTGCGCTCCCGATTCACCTGAGCGTAAACCGGCTCCGATGTTCGACTTCGAACATATGTCTGTCGGATAAATACAAAAACGTTTAATCATTTAAATTAAAGATTTGTTTCGAGTAATAATCAAAATGAGATTCAATTCATTTATATTTAATTAATGGTTAGAATGAAAGCCAAAGACGTACCCAAACAACAAAGAGGTCAAGAATTTTGAGTCAATTAAAGCAATGAAATATGCGATGACTTAATGACTGACTTTATGAGCAATTATTTGATTGATTAAAGCATTAAAATTATGTTAAAAGAAGTTTTGTTTAAACATTTCATTTACAAAACGATGTTTTTTAGTTAATTAGTATCCATGAGATGGAGGCGGAGGTTGCTATGGAAAGGGCGAAGGGAAAGGCATATCGAATAGTATTATTAGTTGAAAGAATTTAAGCAATGATTGCAAGCAATGATCAATTGATGACAAAAATTAACAATTAAATACCGCTCCGGGAGGATAAATGGGAACCCCTCCGATCGGTGGACGGTGTAGTAATGGCTGCTGCTGTTGGTTAGGAGACAACACACCATCGATTTGGTTCATCTCTGAGAGGGCCAGTTCTTCGGGCTATACATCACAACAAATCAATCATTAAATTTTGAAAAACAGACACAAATTGTTTGTAAATTCTATTAAATTAATAATTAAAGCATTTAATCAAATAATAATAATAACAGTGTTTTCAACAAATATTCCGTAAAAACAACTTTTGATAAACAAAAGTATATAAATTGAAATTTTATCAAAATTTTAGAAATTTAAGCAAAAAATATATGAAAAATGGGATTCAAAACAAGTGATCCGCGAAAAAGGGAGATAAATGTTATAAACTTTTGCTTTAAAATATTCCAAATATTTTTCATAAAAGACATTGTTTTTGAATTTGAATTATGACTGAAATTAATTTTGCGAAAAATGGTTTGAAATTAAAAAAAAAAGTTTTGTTACACTTTTTTGTGTTGAGATTAAGATCTAAATTAAGAGATGAACAGAACTTTAATTAATTTTAATTAAAGCGAATTAAGTGTGAAATTGAGTGTCAAATAAACACAGAATTCGTGCGAAGTCTACCAAATCATTGACCGAAGGGTTCAATTGAATAGCAAATCGATTCGAGGAAAGGTATGCATTTCATGAGGTTTTGGTCTGAAGTTCATTCATATACTAAACGAATGTCACGTTTTAGTGGTTTAATGACTGAATTTAATTTCAATTCTAAAGTCTTCCGAAACGAAAAGTTATGGAAATAAATAATTTGAGAGAATTTGACAAAAAAATAACAAAAAGAGTTGAGAACTGAAGTCAACCACAATATGAGAACAATGAGTGAATCGACACTCAATTATAAATACTATTAAAAGACTATTGACTGCAATTAATAAGTCATAAATAATTCTTACCCTTCCGTGCATTTGACTCATATTGGGATCACGGCCTCCACCTCGAGGCAGAGTCCTATCCTCATATCGGGTGCCGCCGACTGTACTCATGGGTCGCGTCAGAGTGTTATTAGCACTGTTTGGAGACGAAGCAGACGTCGTTCGCGACAATAATGTTCGGGGATTTACAATAAAGTGAGACTCTTTCCAACCGGCTTTCCTGTAGACCTCCCTGAGCTCTACGTGTTGCCACATATTGAATAATAGCTACGATTTCAACAATTCATTAATAATTGAAAGCAATCAGAATAAGTGGATCCCTACCTGTGATGTGAATTTTGAGACCCGAGGAGAGAATTTTCCCTTTTGTTTGACAATAATTTGTAGCCTTTCGAGACCCCCCGCCTCCAGAAGGGATTTGGCAAAATCGGGATTTTTGGAAATCACTTCATTAAGAGTGGCCAAAACTGCCGCTACCGTATCATCGCTGGCATTGGCGTCGTGTTGGATATTACCGTTCGGTAGTTTCGATACTAAGTCTTTGAGCGCATATTTACCGATCAGTTCTTTGTTTCGCGAATCCATCGCTAGATTTCTGAGAGCAGTAGCGACGGCACAGACCACTCTATCCACTTCCATACGTAACAGTTCAACAAGAATAGGTAAACCCTTTTCTTTTCTGACGGCACCCCTAATATCTACACTGGGCTGCCAGAAACAAGCGGCCAAATTCTGGATGGCACCGGCAGCTGCCTCCAGGGTTTCTGGATTTGAACATTCGGACAATAGGGCTAAGTATGGCTGCACTACTTCTGTTTGCCAAAGTAACTCCATTCCTCGCGCCGGTTCTGAACGCGGACGAGGAATAGGTGGAGACGTAGGTGTGATTGTACCGCCATTTGCGCCACTATTTCCAGATATTGTCAATTGTTGTGTTTTGGCGTCTAATGAGTTGATCGGAGAACTTATAGCTGACGGAGAAGTTAATGAAGAGGAAGAGTCTTTAGATTTCTTTTTGGAACCACCAAAACAGCCCAAATTGTCGCCCACTTTGTTGCCAATGCCTCCCATTATGGCGGCGGCTCTCGATGTCGAAGGACTCAAAGAATTGTTTTGATTGGCGTAATAGTGTTTGTCGTATTCAGGATCTATCACTTCCTGACAGCGATAACTCAGGTTTCGAAGAATACAAACACAGTTTTCGACCGATTTGTTGTCCATATCATTCTTACCGATCGCCGAACGAACCAAAAATAGTAAAGCGTCGACCAGTCCTTCACATTCGCGTAACTTTCTTCGAGCGTACTCTCCGGCAGAGGACACATTTCGAAGGACACCCGAACCGTTTCGGAAAACTGTTGACCAATAGATGTCACTGCCATTGGACATAACTCCGGGCGGCGCCGGGAGGTTTGGGTCTATACTGCGATCCCAACCCGAATGAGGAATAATAATCACATTCACTAACACTGTGAGGGCGTCGTCAATGATTGGTCTCTTGAGCTCTTCGGAAGAACTCAGATTCCAGAGAACTCCAGTCACGAGTTCTCTGATTTCATTGTCAACAGTTTTTCGTAAAAGTCTGACCAGAGCTGGAATACCACTGGCGTTACGAATCGCTCGTTTGTTTTCATCGTTTTGTCGGCCGAAACTCAAGTTCCTGAGCGCTCCGCATGAGTTTCGTTGAATTTCTGGTACTTCTTGTGATAATAAATTAATTAATGGAGGAATTCCTCCCAACGCTCTCGTCTTAGACTTCATATTGTCGTCCATAAAGCAGAGGTGCTGCAGATAAGCAGCAGCATTTGCGCGGACTATATTATTGGGATGTCCTAAAAACTCAATCACTTCATGAAGGTCTGGATCTCTATATCGGACGTCACCGGACGTGCCGTCGGTCATCACTAGATGTTCGACACCCGGCATCTGAGGCATTGGTGTCATATGAGAGTTGGACACATAAGGAGTCTCTTCTTCATAGAGGGTATGCGGCAGTTGTCCGGCAGAAACATTGTTGACATATTGGGGGCCGTGTATAGACCCGCCCCCATAATTGGCGTAATCATCGAAAGAGGGTCGCCTGTCTAAGTAACCCTGGGGTGCGTCGTCGTAGGCGTTTCCGAAGAAACCTCCTCCACCGGGAGAGTGCATTTGAGGCGAAGGTCGGCTTCCATAACCGTACGGGTCTTCAACGATGGTAGGGTTGAGTGTGTGATGAATCGGCGGGTGATGTGTTGACTGATCCAACTCGTAGTAACCCGAAGGCTGAATCTGATTCAATGCACCCGATTCTGACACCATTGAAGGAGTGGCCGAACCGTCGAGTCGGTAGTCGTGCGGATGAAAGTTGTTCTGCAGATCCATTAGTTATTCACCGAATCAACTGTTTGTCGAACAGAAGACAAAATTATTAACAAATATTGAATTTCGAGTTTAAATGAGACGTGAAGTTCAAAAACAACATAAGATCTGAGTTTAGATAAGGGATGGCATTCATAAGCATCTGATCTGTGATTACTATATTTGGATAAAACCATTATAAGTGAAACTGACAGTCAGTGTCACTGATAGCACCCACTCTCTCAATAGTGACAGACAGTCTACAAATTGCACTGAATATCATTTATGAAGCGTTTGATAATTAAAACAATTGTAACAATAGATTGGATTATATGTCCGGACATTAAAACCGGGACTCAATTTGTTAGTCAATGTTGTGTTAATCACATCAACGATGGATAGGAGTTGAGAGCACTTGTCATGCGTTGTATTAATACTGACTTTCAATATACAAATATCTGATTTTGTAGTCTTTCCGATAGACTGACTGATAGATCAAAACCATTGAACCAATGATTGAATATTCAGAAAATGCAAATTCAATATTGATTTGCATCGAGTCTTCAGACGGCAATCATTGGGATATATTGTATGCATATCTGTTGCCAACACAACACCACAAACACCTCTCAAATCACATTTAATTCAATAATTTCTTAAATTGTTTCTCAAACAAGAGTCAGATTAAGGCTTAAAATACATAATAACTTAAAGGCTTTGCATAACTAAGACCTGAGTTTAACAAACAATTAAAGCCAATTGAATGTAACGAATAGGCTCTTGGCTTATGTTATGTCAATGGCTTTGAGCCAAATCCCAAATCCCGGCCAAAAGACAGCCAAAAAGTAAACATTGATTGAAATATAGATAAAAATTTTGGTTAAAAAACAAATTTTAAATAATTTTAGTGAAAAGTATTAATTAAAATAACTTCAATAATATAAGTAATTAATCGCTTACTTGAATGACAAGTCATTGATTCAAACGACGCAAGCATTTTGTCGGCAATTATTTTAATACATTTTTCAAGAGTTTTGTTGACTTTTAATGAAGTTTTTTAATTATTGGACACAAATATAAAGTCAAACATTAAATACATGTTTTGGTCTCTGTTTTGAGTAATTTTGAAATAAACGCGTGATTTTCAATACACATAATTCTCGAGTATTTTTGCCGACTATTTTCAAAATATTTTTCAGAGTCAATAACACTTGAGTTGTGCTCAGCCTTAAGCCAAGCGCTCAGTCCTCGCAGTCCTGACGTGAAGACCATTTTGTTTGCCATAGAAACGCTCACATCCACTGCACTGCACTCACTCAACTGAGTGGACCCACTGCTCAACCATAGGGTTGGGCGAGTGCTAACATTTCTACTATTTTTATGGACAAATTTTCACATAATATTTTATATTAATTTTAATTAAATTCAACCAATCATTAAATTAAAATGAATAAACAAATTATAGCTGAATAATTCAAATATGAAAGAATGATCTAGAACATAATTAGCATAAATTCCTCGAAAATATTTGTCATCAATCGATGCAATCTATCAAATCGATGGACATATCATTGATTTGGAATTTTTTCAAATGAATTTCATAGACTATTATCTGATATTTAAATAGCATTTGAATGAAAACAAACAAAATAGAATGTATATGTCCAAGGTCTGTTTAACATTAACCACTCCTATAAAATACCATTAATTAAAGTGAAGAGTGACTGATAAATGATAAAGAGTAGTTGTGTGCCATGCTAATTTAAACAAATTAATTCTAAACCAACGACAATGGTTTGGACTTCCGGACTATTATTGCTATTATTGGTCACTAATGTTAATAAAGTCGCAAATAATGCAAATTCGGGAACAAAAAGCAAAACACATTCCAATGCAAGCCATGACTGCAAATACTTGCAAATACAAGTGCGGGAAAGCCTTACATTAAGCCTAACATAATGTAGAGCCAAATAATCGACTTTTCTATCAAATGAGTTGAGAGACTATCGCTGTTCGTAAGCAATAGATATCACATAACCGTCGCTACTATTGACTCAATAATCAGTATCTCAACCGAAAAATCAGTTCCAATAAAGTCGATAAACAAACATAAAATTAATGATTTGATTCATTATTTTTTTCATCAAAAGCTTAGAAACAAAAATTGAATCAAAAAAATCCCAGATTTGAATCAATGCTCAGAAATGACTCAAATGAGTGAATAGCGACTAATCATACGATAAGAAGAAAAACTGTTTTTCATACCAAAGAAAGAGATAATGAAATAGCGTTTCGTTTATCAAAAAAGAATTACATTTTATTTCTAATGATAAATGTTTGTCATTAATTGATGGACAATCCGGTGTTCTCTGTCATGGAAGGGGAGAACATACGGCTCAGACTATAACTGTGCGATCGTTTTGCCGATAATTTGTGCGCATTCGAGGACTTGCTGTTCAGTAATAACGAGAGGCGGTGCGAATCGGATTTTGTCGCCGTGAGTCGGCTTTGCCAACAGTCCGTTGTCGCGGAACTTCAGACACAGATCCCAAGCGTCGTATTTATTGTTGATTACGATTGCGTTGAGTAAACCCCGTCCGCGAACTAATTTGACCACATCTTTAGACAATTTATTTAATTCACTTCTCAATAAATTTCCCATTTTTTCTGAATTTTCCACTAATTTCTCGTCTTTAATGACATCCAAAGCACTGATCGCCACTTTACAGGCCAACGGATTGCCGCCATATGTTGATCCGTGTTCTCCCGGTTTGATCGAAAGCATGACTTCATCGTCTGCGAGCACAGCAGACACTGGATAAACACCTCCCGAAAGTGCTTTTCCCAAACATACGATATCGGGTCGGACTTTCTCGTGATCGACGGCAAGCATTTTACCGGTTCTGGCAATTCCTGTCTGTACCTCATCGGCGATCCAAAGCACGTTATGTTTGGTGCAGAGGTCGCGCACACCTTTGAGATAACCCTCATCGGGAACAACAACTCCTGCCTCTCCCTGAATGGGTTCAACCATAAATGCGGCCACATTTTTCTCAGTCGACAACTTCTCTTCCAAAGCCTTTAAGTCATTGTATGGAATGATTTCAAAGCCGGGCATAAAAGGTCCGAACCCTCCATATGAAGACGGATCAGTCGATGCAGAAATCGCTGCCAGAGTTCGACCCCAGAAGTTATTTTCGGCAAAAATAATCTTGGCCTCATATTGCGGAATGCCTTTGACAGTGTAGGCCCACTTTCGGGCCAATTTGCAGGCGGTCTCACACGCCTCCACTCCAGTATTCATTGGCAGTACTTTCTGATAACCAAACATTTTGGTTATGTATTCCTCGAACTCACCCAAAGCCGAGCTATAAAAGGCTCGTGAGGTTAGAGTCAATATATCGGACTGTTTTTTGAGTGTGTCCACTATCTTGGGATGGCAATGACCTTGGTTAATTGCAGAATAGGCCGAAAGGAAGTCGAAGTACTGTTTTCCCTCGACGTCCCACACAAACACACCTTTACCCCTACAGAGAGCGACCGGCAGCGGGTGATAATTATGAGCGCCATATTTGGCCTCTCTATCAAACACTTGCTGTGATTTGGGGCCGAGACTACTGTCCGCTGATGACAAATGACGGACAGTTGACACCAGAGGTTGCTTTCGGATAATTGACAGACTTTTGAGCATTTCGTTCAACAATTAATGATTGAATCAATTCTTTGAATTCAAACTTAAAACGTATCACAAAAATAACGATTTGAGCAAAAAATGAGTTCACTTTGAGAGCAATGAAAGTCAAATCAAGTGATTTCGTCCTCAAATTAATTATTTATATCCAAGAGTATTGAAAAACTAGTCTAAGGCAGCAATTTATTAATGAAAAACTGGTTAATAAGCCCTTGATTTCGACTTATTATCGACTTTAAGTCCACAATAAAATCAAATTTCAAGTATTGAATGACTTTTGAAATATGAGGCGATTTTTTGCACTTTTATTACAATAAGTCTTAAATCAATTATTGGAGTAAAGTCTGAGACTCTCAGAGGAGGCGATGATATTAACAATTGTTTGGCGAATCGATTAGTTATTTGCAAATCATAAGTGACTTTCAAATCAATTCTTCTGACAGTTTTGTCGCTTTATATTGAGATCAAAAGTGAGAAACACTTCAGATATTAAACGAAGTGATAGTATATGAACTTAAATCTATTGGCACTCAAATTATAATAACATTTAAATCAAATCAATTGATGAGTAAAAGTGTTGAAAAAACAATAAAACACAGTTTAAGGAAACGGTATTAAAAGTAATGACCTCTACTGAGACTCACTTCAGTGCTCACAAACATTCAAATTATGTCACAAATCGATCAAAAAAGTATTCTTCTCTTCAGAATTGCATAAAGAATTGAAAAATAATAAAAATTTCCATCAAATTATTGGAGTCAAGTCTAATATCTAATATAAATGTGTTTACTTATAATTCAAGGCTATATTTCTTAGAGCACTCCTTCGCGCAAATGCTGAGCAATTTTTTCTTTTTCTGAATTTTTTATTTTAGAAGAAATTCAAGTTTTGGTATAAAAATACGATTAAATTGAATGCAAGATAAATATCGAGCGAAGTGTGCGATAACCTCATTAACAATATTGAGAACAGAACAGAATCCCATTATTAATATTACCGGTAGTTTTACTTCAGATTTATAATTGATTTTTATTCTGTGCACTTCATTTAAGTCAGTCTTTTCACATCTGTTGGGCAATGAATCAGACTATTAATAGAAAAGATCGAGTCTTTTGGAGTGGAGTCTAGTTTTTCGGGTAATTTTTATTCTAGACTTTAATGTAAGACAGGGTCGCAATAAATGCGAGTCAAGTCAAACCACTGTTTGTTTTGTTGGACACAAACTTATGTCGATATCATATCACAAATCAATCGAAACAAACATTGGAAGTGATTTTTGAAGAACCAAATAATTTGATTCCATATTATTGTAGTGAATGTTATCTTAAAATTCTTGACTTTATTTCGAAACTTCAAAACTTAAGAAAATTCCATTTTCTGCTACTTTTGAGAAAACTATCAAAATGTTTGTCACGTCTGCTGTTTGTGAGTTGTGTCCATTTGGTGTCAAACTTGAAGTGAACCAAAGGAGTGATACGAATGGCAACACCACTAAACCAGAACAACAGTGCAATGAACAGATGCTCAGCACTTTTAAGACATTTTTTCTTTCATTTACTCCTTTTAGAAGAATTGCATTTTCTCTTTGGGGGTAAAGGACTCACAAATAGGTATTACAACTGAATCAACGCTTACGTCATACGAATTCAAAGAACCCTTTTTTTAATATCAAAAGTGAAGAAATAAATCATTGTTTTATAGATTTGGAGTCCAATCGATGACTATTGGAAGACTAGAGAATAGCCGGAAAGCACTTAAACTAAAAAAAAGCACTTATTTTGTCATATCTTTGAAATCATTCATAAAATTTAAGTCCATATCATTGCAAAAATCCAATAAAATATTATTTTTAAAATCAAAAGAAAACAATAAATATTTGAAAAATTTGAGACATTTGATGGAGTTTTCTACAAATTAAGCCATAAGTAAAGTGGATCTCAAAAACAGATGATATTTAATATCAATTCATTTCTCATTAGACCTGATATTCACTTCAAGTGTATTCTCAATACTCGAAGAAGAAAACTATTTATGAGAACTTTGTAATGGAATCGGAGCTCAATATCGGTCTTAAGAGTCAAAACTCAAAATTATAGTTAGATTAAGGAGTAAAGTGCAAGTGTTTCCTATTATTACACCAGTCCTACTATTTGAAGGACTCGGTCTGCCCAGAGTTAAACACAATATTATGAGTTCTTCAGCCGTTGCAAGAAAAGGGCTTACATTGGATTTGCAGCACATTTTCATAAAATGATTTTCTCATTGAAAGACTGAATACAACAAAACTTACATTCAATTGAAACATAACGAGTGACAGACAGAGGAAGAGGTGAACTGAAAACACGATTTCACAGATAATGTGGTCAACAAATGCACAAAAACTCATTGCAATCGCAACTCATGGCTCAACTCCGGGGCGTAAACGACATTTGCGTTGTCTTTAAATATTTGGCAGAACAATAGGGCACAGAATAGCGCACAGAATAGGGCAATGAATACATACAAAACATAAAAATAATATAAAATGAAAAAAATGTAAGCAATAGTACTGACAGACAACGAGTTTTATATTAAAAAAAGAACAAAAAATAATAAAAATGTTTTTAAGAATAAAGAAAAAGAGAGAAAGTATTCAATTTCAGGCATCAAAAGAGCTTAAGATTTGTAAAGAGATGTTTGTTTCTTAAATGATAGCTCAGGTCATATAAATACCAAAGAAAAAAATGACGACAGCTCTCAGGTCTGGTCAAAAGGAAAACACTATTTTGTGAATAAAAAGAATGAACACAAAAAATAAGGTAAAAGATTAGACGACTTATAAATTAATGATTTTGAGACCAGAATTGTTTTCGGGAATCAAATGCATTATTTTTATCTTTCGTTTTATTTATTTTCCTCGAATCTAATGTCAGAACCATTAATAAAAGAGCTTTTGGTTTATCAGTTTCCTCGATCATTCCAACCAATTTAAGGTTCAAAAATAAACATAATTTTCAATCATTTGTTGAAAAAAAAGATGAATTTGAATAAGTGTTGGGACAGTAATTGAATTCCTATAATAACTGATTGAAAATAATCTCATTTGATGTCAAAGAACAGGATTTTCACACTTTTATAAAGAAATGTTAAGAAAAAAAATAAATGGAAAAACTAATCAAATTTTTTATATTAGTTTTCAATATAATTCAAGATTAGAAGAAATCTAAAATAATATTGAATTCAATTCCAATGCAAATACAATGAAATCAAATGTCATTCAAATGGTTATTATATTTTTGCAGATATTATCTCAAATTAAATGAATTTCTTTCTGGTGTCAGATCTTAAGAGCGAATAATTTCGTAACAAAATTAAAGTACAATTTAATGACTGGCTTTCAAACAAGACATTCCTGAGTGAAAAAAAATATATAAAGAGACCATGATATCATTGATATGCATCTATGCATGAGTTCAATAAAATTATATGACGACCACCACTACCACCACATCTTTCAATATTTCATTGTTGCAATTGAAATAAAACACAGGTTTTATTCAAATAAAATTACAATAATTTGAATCTTAATGTCTCTATTGGTTAGTAAAGCAAACAATCGTTTGAAAGAATAATCAAATATTGATTCAAACATTTGAAGGTATTTAAGAATCAAATCATTTTTAAGCGAATGTTGGCTTCAAATTCAAAACCAACTTTTATTCAATAAAAACAGTCAATAATAGGGGTTATAGTGTTATGTAAATGGAGTTTACGGTAAGACTGGGTATTATATTATGCAAAACTCCGCACAGAATAGACAAAAATTGTAAAGAATATTATGAAAGAAAATGAGAGTCAAAGTGAAAGCATAAAACAATTTCGTGATTTGATAAGCATATCGTGAGTCATGTGATTTGTCTTGAAAGGAGAGTAAGGAGAGCCATACTAGAGCTCAGCTCAAGGATAACTGCATCCAATTGTAGTAGTGGTAGACCAGACCCAAAATGCATACATAACTATAGACCAGATGAGAAAAGCAACCAATTATTAAAATATGATTCTATTCTCCCACTAAAGCCAACCATCAAAAGTTCATCAGTGCTGGAGATGGTGAACACCACTCCATAAGAGTAGTGAATTCGCACAACAAATGCCATATTTGTGTTTAGAAATCATATTTTGAATTATAGTTATCTCTTAGTTGTGAACAAAAACAATGTATAAAACTATTTCGAGAAACAGTTTTGTCTTAAAATGTTATATAAATTGAATGAATGTCTCAATGAATCGAATTAAAGGTTTCAATAGTTTTAAAGAATAGAAGTAATGATAAATTAGAGCTCAGAATGAATGATGAATTGTGTGAACTTATATGAAACACAAATCCTAAGAACTGAACGCAACTAAAATATTAGTCTCTTCTAGTTTTCAATGAGAAAAACAGCGGGAATGCCGTTCACTACACTATTTTAGTTGAACTGCTCTTCTTCTCAAACGTATAATCTTATGGCTCACAGAATTCAAAGTGACTTTTTTTGCAAACAGTACTGCACCACAAGTCCTCACATAAGAGGTCCTCCAAAGGCATGGCTACAGTTGAACTCATTTAGCGCTCAACTAATCAACTGTTAGTCCAATCAATCAATAATTAGTTGGATTTCAATCACTATTTGACACAAACTATAAATTTGTATTCAATTAAAAGAAAAGTTAGGAAAGAGAGAGAAAGTGAGAGCTATTCATAGCTATCAATAATCTCCACATTTTATTAATGGCTTTTGTGGTACAGTTGTGGACATGTCTTGACATTTGGGAAACACATTCTGTGCGATGAGATCCCAAAATGTTACCGATTTTAGACTGGACTGGAATTCCTAAAACAACAGTTACATCGGATGTCTATGTCTTTTCGTCGAAGGGATAGAGAGGGGAAAGGAGTCAAAATGCAATTACTTTTTTGCTTTTGGACTAATCTTCACGTCTTTTGAGTCCATAGACTCTGACTCTTAGTATTGAAAATTTAATTATCGTTTTTCGGCGAACAATACAAAGAAAGGATGAAATGAATGATAAAAATCTGTCTCAACGGACAAAATGATTAATGAAAACACATTTAACACTAAAACTGAGTCCCATTTAAACATCATTTGCAATGAATTATAAATGTTTTTATTGCATATATTTTCAAAAAGCTTTTGTATTAAAACTTTTTCACTGAAGTAGAAGTCATTCCCATTCGGAAGACAAATATATTCATTTAGAAACTAAACATTAATATCATATCATATAACAAATTGAAGTGCTTTTAAAAATTAAAGAAAACATAATTTCAATGAATAAGTAATTCAAATGAATTGAGTTCTTATCATTTGAAAGGCTTTTGAAATCCATAGGAATTAATATTAATATCGATTATAATTACAAATGACATGCCTTTCAATGGACTGCCTCTCAGCCAACAGTCGATAACTCGTTAATTACTTTTTAACCGAATCGCTGCCAACCATTCATTCATTCATTCCTTGGATTAATCAGTGGTGAAGTCAATTAAAGCGCACAGACTCACACATATAAAGACTATTAACAAAGCATCAAGCTCATTTTAAACTGCATCCATAATGAGCTCCCAATCAAATACTCGATTAAAGTTCTAATTATTAAGTTTTGAACGAAAAATGTTTGAAATTGTTTTGTATAACAAATTGGAGCCAATATTCAGTTCTAAATAATTGTATTGAGAAGTCATTTGAGGAACGGATGAGAGTCTCAAACATTTTAGAATTATTTGCAAATATTTGAGAAACTAATTACTCGAGTCAATGATTTTGTAAGAATAAGCAAGCAAAAAATTCCCAAACAAATGAATCAATTGTTTGTCAACAAATTCCCATATTTTTTGTGAACTTTAGAAGTGTTTGAATCGACAAATATTTTATTTTTTATCCGTCAAATAATTTTGCGATAAAATCAATCTTATAATTGATGATAAAATTGGAATTCATAGCAGATATTAGTCATTCAATGATATAAAAAGGGAGAGAAACTCAACAAACAATACATTTTATGATTAAATGTTTGCAAAAGTATTCAAAAAACATAACAAATCGTAAACGTAATTATCAGTGGATTCACGTCATTGTCATTTAGAAGAAGAAATTGTATTCAAACATAAACTTACCATTACTTGTGATGTCAGTGTTTGACTCAATAATTCACTTTAATTTAAATATTTTGTTCGGTTTTGTACTAAAATCATCAAAATATTGGACACGGAGTCGGAAGAGGCGAACACTTCATCAGAGGACAAGTCCTGCAAATATTTTGAGTTGAGATCAGACCAGTTGTACGGCGATAATGGAGGAAATTGGGACTAAC
>JAQGCQ010000132.1:0-21424 GCA_034699945.1 Chamobates pusillus
ATCGTTTCTTTCGAACGAAGAGTTTGTAATCAATTGAAACGAAAAACTTATGAAATATAAGTCGAGAGAAATGAAGAAACTGTTGGCAAGTCTTTTTTCGGGTCGCGTGGGCCGCACGTGTCAACCAGTGCTGGCCTTTGTATTAAAGATCAATGAATATATGGTAAGAGTGAATGTATGCATAAAAATAATAGGATATCTGGTGGTGAGTGTATAACCCACTGCGCTATTGTTATACTACAGAGTATTGCGATTTCCATTCATTATTACAGAATATTGAGCCCAGAGAGCAGAGCACCGGCAACTCAGCTACTGTTGTGCAGCTGCACAGCACTGCAGGATATATGAAGAAACTACCGGATCTGTTATATGAATTATGATCCGTCTCTCACTCTCTTTTGCAATATTCCTGACTTTTAAGAGATTTTGAACCTATTCTTACAGATGTGTTGAATTTGGCCCAACTTTTCCCGAACTTCAGAATTAATCCCTGATTTTGAACCCAAAAAGAGCTCAAATAGAAGTTCGACTCAAATGTTAGACATTTTGCAGACAATTGTTGGCTAAAGAAAAGTAAAACTTATTTCAATCAATGAGAGTAAGAGTGGAACACAAGTCCGCGTTTTGTAGGGGTAGTGACCAAAACACCTGCGACAGGTGTGACTGACAGATGAGGGGGTGGAGGAATGCCATCGCAGACATGCAAATACAAACACTATGGACAGCATTTGGACTTCAATACTATCGGGATATTCAGGATATCAGCCTTTAATTAGACTATTATTATAACATCCAATACCACACAAACACATACTTCTATTCCACTCATACTTCTGTTCAAACAAAACACTATTGAAAACAAATTTGTGTTACTCTCTACCGAACAATTTAAATGAGTATCTTGCTCATTTGCTCATTTGCTCGTTTCCCACAAATTCTAATTGTTTGATATCTGGTTTTGCGATCAAATTTAAATCGTTTCAACTCTTCGGTCGAATCTATTTATTAGAGGCGTTTCTATGGTTACCTAATGTTATGAATGAATGACTCATTTATCTAATAAATTGTAATTTATTTGCCATTGAATTCATTGAATTTGTTTTACTCTTTCATTTCCTTTGGAAACACCGAAAATAACATTTGATAAGACCTGAAACTAACAGATATTACTCATTGAGAAATATTACATAAATCAATCTAGATCAATCACCAATGACTGATAGCTAAGAGTGAGTTATACGGAATTGGATTTTGAGGGCCCCCTTATTTGGGTTCTTTCAAAGAAATGAATCAAATGAGTGATTAATTCCAGACATAGTCTGCTATACTTTAAGAACAGGTCTCAAAAGTCTAAAGGATTTATAATTCATTTACATATAAGCGGTAAATCAAAATAAATCAATGGTGACCAAGGTCCTCGACCTATCCTAGACTACCAGTTATACATTTGAAAAAAAATAGAAACGGTTAAAGAACTAAACATCTCATATATTAATCATATATTAATCATTAAAAACAAATAAAAGTCACTAATACTTAGGAAACGCACCTTGGTGCACCTTTGTAATCCCTTATGATTATATTATTAAATGATCAAGTTAGTTAAATGGAATCAGAGTCTGACTACTTTTCTAACTTAAAATTGAATTATTTCCTTATTTTTTCATCAAATAACAAGAAATTCTGTCTAATGTGAGGATTGGACTGACTTTTTTTGAAAGAAAAGTAAGAATACCTGACCTGACTTTTGCCTAACAGTGTTTTACCACCAGTTTATTGGTCTTATTCTAAGTTTATATCGTAATAAACTGCAAACGGATTAACTTTTATTGTTATTTATAGAGCAATAGAATTCAAATTGAATAATAGGACTCAAAACAGATTCGTTATGACTTTAAATGCTTTTCTTCTTTTCAAAGCAAAGAATCAAAATATTATACATTGAAAGTAAAAAAGTCTGAATTAATAGTAATAAAGTTATAGCAGCTGTTAGTCTGTCTTTCATTCAGTTATTCATTGGATATCTAATAATTCAATAAAATCATAGAATAATGGATTGTTTTTTATTTATCGAATCACTAAATCTATAATAAATTTAATGTCAAAGTAATCCGATTTAATTGATGTCAAATCATTTATAATATAATAATAATAATCAAATTAATTGAAACAAAACAGAGTTTAATAATTCATAAGAAAAAGAAACAAAACGACAATTGGATGACTATATTTGGATGGCATTCCTTGTAGTCATTTATCAAACATATAATTAAATGAGAAAATTGTTGAAATCTAATGGAGTGAAAAAGAAGTGAAAAGAGGAGAGTTGTGCAGAGAATTGTCGGATACACTCTCTGTTTGTTTATTTCTTGAAATATTTGAGGTTTTGTTGTGGAGTCGAAACTGAGAGCAAACTATTGCCGATATAATAACGATTGAAAGTTCAGTCGTTTGTATTAACGTTAACTCAGAACCCATTATCACGAGATATGCTTTTAAAAGATTTTCACCAATAAATAGACATTTACTCAAAGGATAGACAATTGTCAACATTTCTATAGCATAGCCATCAATAGAGGTATAAGTATAGAAGCGGTCTATTTTCCGGTTTGACAGTACATCACTCCAGGATATCCTTTCCTCCATCTAATGGTATACACACCACAATTGAAGAGCTTTTAGACAACGATTCCGTCTTATCTGTCGGCTCACGAATCAGTGACTCTTTCATTAGTGGTCATCAAATTTAATATTATTCGATATTTTTTATTAAATCATTTCTTTGGACTCCTTATTGATTACCACAACTCCTGAGTAAACACTGATTTCAATCAATTCAGTGAAACAATCATTAGTTCCAAAAAGTTCTTTACTCTCCATTCAAAACAAATACATGACTTGAGGTCAACGTTTTCATTGACTCAAATCAATAAAAGCACAATTTTATTGACAATAACCCAAAATAGTCAACTCATTTACCAAGATAATTCTACTAATCTCAATTGAAATAGAGTTTAATTGTATATCAAGACTAACTATTAGTATAATATTTAGATATAATTTATGAAATGCATATAAAAATTAATGTTCTGAACATCTTTTAAGGCATTAAAACATATTTTGTTATTTCATTAAATTTTTGAGGACTTTTGAGACAATCATAACGAATGCAAAATAGACTTAACCTCTAATTTGAAATTCAAATTTTGAATGTCTGTTAATTCAGTCAAATATTTGATTGTGAATAGAATTAACAGAAATTATTTGAAAATTAATGAGATATTTAAGTTGAAAACATTATGTAAATTGAAATTGAGCATGCCAATATAATGCTACCCAACTCATATTTATTTGCATAATTCCAGGTAAGAGTCAGAGGAAAGCATATAATTTTAAGTGTTGTTTATATGAAACGTATCGAAAAGGATGTCTGAGTTATTTCGAGCACATATTGCAAATATAAAACAATTGAAGGATAATATACCGTCCCTTTTGTCAGAATATACTGTATTTAATATATTATAACTGTTTTTGAGCTCAAAATATCACAATATTATTAAATAAAATATCAATTGAAACCAATACTCATAGAATAGGTAGTGAGCGCTCGCCATAAGTTGGAACGACATCACCTGCTGTATGGATGGCCGGCTGTACGGCTGCTGTCGTTACACTCGAATGGTTTCTAGACCTGACTTATTTTGTTATTCCAAAAGAATGGATAGACATTTGTGAAGCACATTATGGTGACCACTACTCTAAACCTTCTTAAGTGTAACACCACTGACAGGACAGCCACGCGACTCAATTCAATATACACTATAAGAGAGCATAACATTTAACTAATGAGATGTATTGCAACTCTATTTAGAATTAAAATAGAATTAAATTCAGGAAAATCTGTTGGTTTTCAAAAGAGAGGAAATGTAACGAATGTAGAAATGGAAAGGAAATGACCGGCAAATAGACATTCAATTCATTCTTATCGCAAATGTCTATAAAACAAATTCATTTGCTTTGGGATTCAAATAAACAATTGAAGAGAATTATTATATTATTGTATTAATGACTTATCCGACAAACAAATCGTTACATCAATAAAAGCTAAGAGAAGACCGAAAAATATAATTATAAGTAAATTTGGCTTAAATTTACGTTACGGTCAGTAAAGCGTGTAATAAGTTATAACAACCATTCCTTAATGATATGGAATATAATATACTATAATATACTATAATATACCGCATCATTTTCAGAGCACAACCTCTTCATTCAGTGATAGAGCATTGGATGCCATATGTTTGTGTTCTGCAAATTATTTGAGTAACGCGTATAATATTTTACGCTTAATTTGTTATTTGTGAGGTCCACACACATACACACACTCTTCCACTTCGACCCCATCTCTAACTTTCTATAAGTTGTCGAATGAATTGTGAGTCGAAATGAGTCGAAATGAGTCGCATCTGTTATTACATTATTCTCGTTAGACATCATCTCATTAACGCTCCCAAAGAATGTCTGAATATTTTGCTTCAGAATAACTTCAAACCAAATTCAGACAAATGTCTGAAGAATTTGAGCAAAACATTTAGAAAGCAATCAAATTCTCTATCACTAAATGACAGATTAAATACAGGTGTTGTCACCAGTGGTGTCACCAACTCTTCTTTTTAACGCTAATTCTGTTTTTTATTTTAATACTATTCATTTTGATTGTATCTAGTATCTATTAGTAGACATTTTCAAATGGGTCATAATTTACACACAATTCACGGTTATCTACTGACTATGAATAATAATGTAACTAGATAACACACTGACAAGTGATAACTCACCTAATCTATCTTAAAAGGAGGCTATCTATCGATTATTAAAATTCAATTATTGAGAAACAAAATGAAAATCTTTATTAATTTGACCACAATTTCAATATTGTTTATAATTAGATTCAAAGAAATTGAAACAAGCATGTTAGTTTAACATTGTTAAACATCGTTTTAAGTGCAAATAAACAACAAATTCTTATTCTAATTGACAGCAAAGGATTCAACGAATTTGTGTTAAAAGTTTTCATTTTGTCTGTAAATTCTTTTTGAGCGAAATTTAATATCAATAAAAGAGAACAGAATTAAGCCGTTAACCCCTTTCTTGTCTTAGAATATACAATGAAACAAAAAAAACCATAAAAATAATTTCAATCAACGACTATATGAAAACTGATTTTATGACTTTTTTCAAATTTGAGTTTAGAACCAAAAACAGATTTTGAATCATAAAAAGTGATGTGTTTTTACAAATGATACGAATATCATATGAAGAGTAAAACAAATCAAACATTATTTTAGGATTTAATGAAAAGATTAAAAACAATTTAATTTATATCAGAAGCGGAGTTAAGCCGTAAAACTTGTGTCGGTTTTGAATATTATATTAACTGAAGACTAGTCTTTGAAATCAAGTTTAAAAGCGTTGGATATTTTCAAAGAATTACGATTTTAGATGAAGTTTAAAACATTTGAAAGCAGTAAATGAGGACAAATGACAAGACTTACCGACTGAAGGGACGACTAGTATTTGAAGAAATAGTGATATCCAGACGAGAAGATTCCCGATCGTAAACTTTGGCACCACTTCTTTCAAAGCTGTACCCTTGGGGGCGATTCTCCAATATTGTGGCCAAACTGACAGCTTATTTGATTTTATAAAACCAAATAGAATCGAATCGAGCTTTTGGGCCACTTTATAGTTATTTAGTGTCATGCACATTATTTTATTTTATTAGATCTCTGTAATTCCGAAGTCATTTTTGTCACTATTAATCAACAAAACGCCATTAATTTGTTAATAACGCGTTTTGTATAAAATAAATCATTAAAATTAAATAAATTCATATCAATAGTAAAACTTGTGATTCACTGCTTTCACGATATTTCGACTCTCTTTGAGGTCTCAGAACTCAGAACTGAGTTTCGAACTGAAAATAACAGAGAATTCTATTGAAGTGCACGAAATCAATGACTAATTATTATAACAATTGAGAGACTAATAACTTATCGATACTTTTATTTGATATTTTTCGCCACAAATTAATAAGGAATACATTAATCGATATATAAAAAAGTTGGTCAGAGCTTTCAAAAATGAGTAGTGCTCTTGAAAAAAGTTGAACACAGTTTGACTGTTTCGCAGTCAGAGCTTAGAGAATATGTATTGCAGTCATGCAGTCATTGCATTGAGTCTCGCAGTTCGTCAAAGCAGAGCAGAGCAGGTCTAATGCTGTGCTGCCACTACTACTTCAATATTACTTCAATACTCGCCCTCATGTTTATCACTGACTGACTGGTGAGCCCTAATTTGTATTTATAACGCACGACATGCATTTCAAACTTGCATTAGACTCATGTATGAGGTAATTGTAGGCGCGGGTGCGGTGACACTTCATTGCAATGTGCACTCTCTTCGGTTGTCCAGGAGATGGTGTGCGCCCTATCGACAACACAGACATCACTTTACGATAAGATTAGCTTTTATTGTATTTGATTTGATTTATGTGTAATCACTCAAAGAAACCGACAAATTCTTTGTCAATGATTCAAACTATTGTGTAACCAAACCACCCCTGAGAGTGACCCCTCGCACTGACCCCTATCCCTGACCGTCAAAATTGGATGACCGCATCATAAATATTCACATAAATTGAATCATCCATTGATAGGTTTTATGGGATTTATCGGACGGTTATATAAAATTCTATTTGAAAGTCGCCTCACTTTTAGAACATTGAACGATTAATTGATCAAATTGATCTTGTTACTTCACTTCATCGTTCAATAATTTTCAAATCTAATGTTTCAACAGATAATAGAGACTACGATTTCAAAATCTGATCAAAATTGCATAAAAGTTGGGTTTAAGATGACATTAATAAAAGATGACCAAGCTAAGTACAAGTCATCAAATTTCATTGCAAACAAATTAGAAGTCTTTGAAATTGAAAGCATACATAAGTTTGAATAATTTACTTCATTTACTTCATTGATTACATAATTGATTACTTAATTTAACAAGTTTACCAATTTTACTCAATAATTCAAATGTACTTATTTTCGACTGAAAATTAGAGAAACCTCTTCTCTCAAACTAAAAATTAATGACTAATAGGATATATAAGCTAGCTGACATAACCTAGCTAATCTCCTTTAAGGAATTGCATTCGTTTTGAACGTTGAGAGGGGACGGAGAGAGGCTTTCTATGACTTTCAAAGCCTTATAAGCGGTTTGAGTCGAAAGTTTCGCAGAATATTCGTTGAAATGAAGTAACTTTAGATTCAAATGAATGTCATTTGTTGTGAAAGTATTACAAAAACATATTTATCTTTAGTTAACAATAAATCCTTTCATAGAATATTCTTTGAGGGAACAGCACTTCAGGCCATTAAATAATTAACTATATTTCCAACATATGACCTATTTTTGCAACAATTAAAGCAGTGGGGGCTCACAGTGAGGCTCAATTCCAACATTCATACGAATTGCATTTCAATACATTCTAAAGAACTTTAGAAATAATAATCATATTATGATTTAATGTCTGTCGGTATTTGTTCATCATTTGTACAATCATTTGATGAGATAATGAAGAGACCATTAATAGTAACTAATAGACCACTACTTATAAACCATATAAAGTTGTCGATTAAAACTTTACAATTATTTTGAATATCAATTTTATGAATTCGATTCTTCTTTCTTAACAGAAACTAAATTAAACGTCAATTAAGAGAAAGAATTTGTAATCACACGACTCGACCACTTTTACTAAAAGAGAGTGAGAAGTCTGGTGCCATCTCAAGGAAAGGCGTCTCAAATAGAGATTTAATAATATTATGTAAGAATAAATTGTATTATTTTAGTATTGAAATAAACTTTAGGTTTGTCTCAAAATTGTCAGAACTTTATTCTGTCTTCAATTGTGTTCACAAATGGTTTGACCACAACTTAAAACTAAGTATCATTTTATGGGAACAGACTATTCAAATAATAATTGAAGTTTTGTCACATTTATATATAAGTATTTCATTTTTTGTGACCCTCATCAGCACAACCATCAGCACCATTACAAGCATTACTTTTACCTAGGTAGTAAGAAATTGGTTCCAATGATTTGAGGACTGACTGCTTATTTATAAGAAAAACAATCAATTAATTGAAATTGTGGTCAAAAGTCAGATGATATCAAAATTGGAAAAATTTATTGGTTCTAACAAAAGGTTAACAATAAAAGAAAAAAAAATGATTGGAATAACAATTTGAGTCAATTTAATATAATTAAAGAAAACCATAAAATAACTATAAGTCTAATACATTGTTAGCCCAAAAGTTGTCACTTTAGATGTTCTTTCATTTGTATTAAATAATAACGAAGTACTTTCTTATCCAATAAAATGTGATTCTCTCGATAATTGTCTTTTCATAAAATGGTTGTTTTCTATCAAAGATTGTTATTCGAGTCAATCAAATAATAGTCTATTTGTTATCACAAACTAATAATTAGTCCGTCTTATAGTCCGTCACTTTTTGACCGTTTCTTAAACATTAGAGTAAATAAAAGAATTAAATTCTAATCAAAACAATTCTAAAATTAAATTTAAATAAAATTTATTCAATGAAAAAGTGAGGAATGGTCTGATCCGTTGTCACTCTTGGCTTTCGGACTAAATTTTTAAAAAAGTGGTCAACAAAATGGCAATTAATTGAAAGCAATTATAGGCTAAGAATGCAGTGCTTTATATAAATAGAATTAAATTAACTGAAAATCAACTGAAAAATTGGTTATTAATTAAAATATATGTTAATGAGTGGCGCACTGAACTCCCGGTCCATGCATTCCATGTTCGCCGTCTTCATCATAGGCTTCTTGAGAACGATGTCTGCGCTGATTAGCAGTTTCTTCTTCGATATCGAGATCCATGAGCTCCACCTCTTCGATTGGTTGGTCACCTTTAGGGAGCTCTACGAGAGGTCGGGGCGGAAGTATGTTCTCCAAATTGGTTACATCTTTCGGATCAATCGATTCGGGAAACTTCACCAAAAATTGAACGATAAGTTTTCCTTTTTCGAACGGACTCTTATATCGAGGCATTCCCTCTCCGATAACACATTTGACAGATCCGTGTTTTACGACTTCTCCGGGAAGGGATGTAATGACAAGAGTTCTATTGTCCAGAGTTTTGATTCCTTTTTGGAAACCACACAACGCTTCAGTTAAAGTCAGGTCCAAATTAATTAGAAGATCATCGGTTCGGACGCGTTTAAAGATAGGGTGTTCCTTCTCATCCAATACAACTATGATATCGCCCGCCATTTCCAGTCCGGGTTCCATATCTCCTTCTCCTGAGAATGTGATTCTGTGTCCGTCTTCCATACCTTTATCGATGTGAACCTCAAGTATTTTCTTGTCTTTTGAGACCTTCTTTCCATCGCATTGTTTGCACCGATCCTTAGCTGAGATACGTTCCCCTTTTCCGCCGCAATCGGAACATACCGTTTGAATTTGTTGTACAATAGAAGGCCCCAAATGTTCAATTCTGACCTGCATACCTGTCCCGCGACAGTTTTGACAGCGTTCGGGACCAACATTAGGATTCTTAGTACCCGAACCCTCGCACTTCTCACAAATCACTTTCTTCTGAATCGATAGCTTTCGAGTCGCGCCGTTATATAACTCTTCCAATGAAACTGACATCTGATAGACGACATCCTTTCCTCTTTTGGGACCCCTTTCTCGGCCGCCACGACTGCCACCCATTCCGAAGAACATTTCAAAAATATCCATTGGAGAGGAGAAGCCTCCCGCAGAAGTACCGCCCTCTTTGATGGCTTGTTCACCGCCCGCGTCATATATTCGGCGTTTTTCTTCATTGGAGAGGACTTCATAGGCCTGACTAATCAATTTGAATCGTTCGCCTTCATTCGGGTTTTTATCAGGGTGATATTTAAGGGCCAATTTCCGGTACGCTTTCTTGAGGTCATCGGCGGTGCAGTTGGGTTTTGTCCCCAAAATGTCGTAATAAGTCGTTTCTTTAACCATAGCGTCAATCAATTAAAACGATTTCTTCGATTAATTTAATTAAATATTATAATAATTATTGAATTGAAGATCACTTTAAGTCGACTCTGAATTGAGTTAATGTCTGAGAAAGCAGTCGACGAATAGTACTATAAAACGACTCAATCGAGTGATGCGTTTCAATGCGTATTCAAAGTATATTCACTACAAAAGATTTTTCTGGAAATTTCTCGAATCCTTACAACCATTACGTCATTCAAAACATTCAACTTTTAGTCACTTTTAGTGTAAACTTAAAAAATTGAATTATATTTTCCTTATCTGTTGTCAACTATTTTTCATTAAAACTCAAAACAGATCTCATTTTTTTGAACGCATTGAACATTTGAATCAACTAAGAAAACATTGACCATGATTCAAATTTTCAATGTGTTCTTATAATTCACTTTATTATTGCAATATTACATCAATAACTTTATAGAATTGATGCATAGTTAGGGAGAAACGCAACCCAATTATTGAGCAAGCATAATGCAATATGCAAGATTATACTTAATTTGAACTATAATGAAGACCAGTTGTCAATTAGTGGCCAATTTCTCTGTTATTGACAAACGACTCGTCAAACAAATATTTAATGAGATTGTAATGAATGACAATTATTATTATTGTCATGAATTTAATATAAAATTGAATCTTGATCATTTTTTTTACTGATATAAGCGCACAATTATAGGCATATTTTTGACAATTTTATTGTCATTTTTCACAACAAAAATAAAAAGTACACAAAAAAGTAATAAAGAATATGAATAATGAGTTCATTGAATACATGAAATGAGAGTTAAATTACTTATTCTTTTGATACCCTTTTCAGTTGATTGGGTGCACTCTTGGCTATTATTATTGATAATCCAATTGGTGACACCTCTCAAATCTGGTATTAATTTAATTATTCATTTTTAATTCAAAACAGTTATTCAAAAATTATTTTTTAAAAACTTGAGAAAAGTTTGATTTAAATTCGAGTAAAAAATAGTTTAAATATTAAAACTATTTTAAACTTTTGCGACAAAAATTAGTTTAAATAAATTGAATGAAATAAAAATCATTTGATAACTAAATTAATTTGAGATCCGGTCATAAGTGAGAAGGCGTTGAAGTTTTCGTTAAATACTTTTGGAAGAGATTTTGTGGACATTTGTTATCATTTAAGAGACTTAATTCGTTGTCGATATTGTTCTCCGAAAACTCATTCATTGAAATATTTTGGTCTTCGGATTGAGATTTAATTGAAAGCATATCAGCGGTCAGTTCAGAAAAAGACATTTTAGTCCTCATCGACCGATCATTAGAACTGTTCTGATCCGAACCGAAGTCCATTTCGATGTAATTTTGAACTCTGGACTGAATTGGACTCAAATGTGTTATTCGATTCGATAGAGAAGTGTTTCTCCAATCGGGAGAATAAATGGGAGACAAAAGACTTTGACTGTCCTTTGTCTCAAATGCACTGTCTTTTGGCGAACGATTGAGAGCCGGTTCTCTTAAATGGTGGTCATCTCGAAATAGTTTCTTCTTTTGTCGAGATTTAGAACAATTCAAAGGAGTTTTGAAGCATTCAATAGATCTGTTGTTTCGATTCAAAGCTATTCTCTGATTGTCTTCAGGTGTCCTATAATTTGAATCAAATGGAGACCAAATTTGATTCTTTTCTGAAACCATTTTCTCTTTAGTATTATTTTCTGGAGTCTTCGGCGAAGGAATTATTACTGTCTGTGAGAAAAACCAATCATTTTCTTCCTGCAAATGCTTCGAAGCTATTCTTTCATCAATTTCTGAGAAGAGGTTAAAGTCCTCAATGTTTGAGAAATCGCACGGATCTAAGAGTGCCTTTTGATCGATAGACCACTCAAATGGCTTATAATCCAACGAAGACATTGAAGACCATTTCTTCGGTGTTTTGTAATTAATAGTTCCACAAATAGTCGGCGAACAGAGTCTCGGAAGCGTTGAAACGAATTTCAAATAAGAAGTCTCTCGCGATTCACACGATTCTAATGATTGACATCTTTTTGACATTTTTGAGAACTCTATCGGATAGACATTCGAGACATCCATTTCCTCGTCATTACGAGACTCACAAAAAGACATTTTCAATAAAATCAAACAAAACTGGAGTCAAACAAATCGTTTGAATTTTTGAATCACATTTTATTTATTTACATTCAAAGAGTGCGCACAAAACAGATGTCACACCTTTTGGGTTGCCTTCAGACCGACCGCTCTCAACAACTCAGACCTTTGAATGCATTGATGTATCTTGATACAATTATAACTATTATCATGCAAATTAATATATTTATGAAATAGTTTTTAATTTGTATTAATTAAAAAATATTAATCAATTAAAGTTATGATAAAGCTTTGGGGCAAAAGTTGTGTGAAATGACGTTAATTATGAATAAATGATTAAAGAAAACAAAAATTGGATACAATTTTATGCGTATTTGTTGTAAAAACTATTGACTTTTGAAAGACAGAGAAGAGGTGTAAACAACACAAACAACAAAACAATTGTCAATGTTTTCAATCAATTGGTAAACATTTGTCATCAATGGACTAATTGGTGACATTCAAGAGTCAGTCATAATGAGTGACCCGGACTATGAACAGTGCGCCGAAGACCATCAAAGCCTACTCGTGGTCGTCAAACAAATCGGTAAATTACAACTTAAGTCCACTTAGATTTTAATCAATTTTGGATCAATTAATTGATATGATTTGTGTTTAGGTCCGCAAATAAGTCAATCATTATTTAACCGAATATATGAAGGAATCAGTAAATTATGTGAGATCTGTATAACTGATGCCCAGGGAATGGGATTTGAACGCAAAGTTCGGGTCAGATATAAGCGATGTTATAGTATTGATAACAACGATTGGGGAGACTTTCAGTCACACCGAAGGGTTTTGGGACTCATAACTGTCGCTTACTTTAACCAAAGCAACGAAATTGAATCCATTCACGAAATGCACAACACTTTGAGGGAAACCTTTTCTAACACTTTGTATGACTCGCGATGTTTTCTGGTTAACAGCAGTTCCGACCACAACCATCACAACGACGGCAATCAACACAATCATAATGACAGCCATAATGAAGATAAAGACTCTGCTATTGATTCAATCAAAGAGGAATCGATTGACGGCAATAAAATTGAATCCATTCCTTATTTGGACGAAACGGATGATGACTCGACTCGAATGCGAACCCTCTCCAAGTCTTTCACCAGCGCTGGCGATGACATCATCGAAGGTTTCGACTTAAGTGAACGAATGCCTTCTTGTGGTAACGAACCAATTCTCAGTGATAATCATCTGTTGATAACTCACGTCAATATCGACTCATCGGAATCTAGTCCTGAAAGTCCCGAATCTTTTGATGAGACAAATGCTCAAAACGGTGTCTTCGGCGCCACTCCTTTAGAGGCGACCGATTCCGTAGATTCGATTCCAAATAAAACATTGATTGACAATAATTTAAGCAATAATTTGAGATCTAATCATACGGAAAGTGACAGTGATTTTCAGTCATCGACTCCCGTCTTATCCAAACCACAGTTCACCGAATATATCCGTTACGATAACGACGAAGAATGTTGTGATCAAATCGAAAACAATGTCAAAGAATTCATATCTTCACTATTTTGGGTCTTAGAGTCTAAACGTATGGATAGAACTCATGAGAAACAGGATAGGGTTCCACTTCTGATCGCACCGTTTGAAAAGAAAGATCTGATTGGTTTGGACACAGACTCGCGAACATTCCGTAAGAAGTGTTTGGGAAGAATGCGTAAACATATCGCAGATCTATCGTTATTGGCTGGTCTTCCCACTGAAGCTCTCACTCATTATTGTGCGGCCATCGATCAGCTCCGAAGTGTCAGCGATTGGCTGTGGTTGGCCGCTGCGCTCGAAGGCCAGTGCGTCGCATCTCTAGCTCTACTCTATCCGGACAGAGGACGACATATGTCTTCGCAATTCCAACGCAACGCTTCTCTTCCGTTGTCTAAAATAGCGAAGAATGGAAAACATAAGCCATTGTCTTATAGTATGTCTCTAAAAGATAGTAAAAGTCTTCCCAATGGATTAGACCCTATTCTGAGCAAAACATTGGGTAAAAACATTTTGAACCAAAACGAAATATATGACAAATACAAAGAGGCCGCCTGTCAGTACGCTAAGGTATCACAACCACCCCTTAAATCATATTCTCTTCAAATATTAACTTTAAATGTATTTTCAGTACCGAAACGCAGCTATTCTTGAATTTGAATGCAGTTTCAAAGCTGCCCGAGTGCTCACTGACATCGAAAAGCATTTGTGGGCCTCAGAGTTCATACAAAACGCTGTCTTTATATCTTTCAATCAATCAAATGAAGAACAGGTAAACTTTTAGCACAACAATCAATTCTTCTGTTGTTTTCATAAGAATATATTTATTTATATCAATAGATCGAAAGGTTGTCCAAAATAGCAGAGCTCTACGCAAACATCGGTTACTCCCGAAAGGCAGCCTTTTATCGTCGGTTCGCTGCTCTTAAAGCGGTGTCACTCCATCTGCAAAACCCTAATTGGGAAAAATGTTATTATCTTCTAATGCCTTCTCTCGATGGTTATGGTCTCACTTTAGACCCAATTGAATATAAACGAAGAATTGATACGAATTGCATCGGATGGCCAGGGATTCACATGCAGTTACTCCAAGAACTTGTGACCACTGCTATCAAAATGAATTGCGAGCCCTTAGCTGTTCGTCATTTGAGTTTTTTATTGCACTCACTCTTTGATTACTTGAGTCCCAAACAAAGAGAAGAGTTTGCGAACAAACTGTTTTCACTGTCTTCCCGATGCGGTGAAGGCTCACCCGTTCCTTTGAAACTGCAAAGCGGAGTGATTATACCTTCAGTTAATTTAAGCAAATTTCCAACAGTCATGTCATTCAAAGTCCAGAATTTAGCGCCACATTTAAGACCAATTAAACTCAAATCCAAACTCAAACCGATCAACCCTTCGAACCCACCCTCTCCTTTCATATTCACCCCTCTTATACTAAATAGAAGTACCGTTAGTTCTCCTCGAAGGCTCTCCACTGCATCGACATCCCTGGACTTCAAGTGGGCGGAGGGAGAGATAGCGACTATTAATTTGATTTTAGATAATTATCTGCCGATTGAACTCAATATAAGTCACATGTCGTTAATGTCGGACGGATTGGCTTTTGAGACATACCCGACATCATTAACAATGGGTCCGCAAACTATTAACTCGAGCGTAACTCTAACAGGTATTCCCCGTTCGAGTGGAAAACTGGATATCTTGGGCTATACCACACATACTTTGGGTGTGAAAAGTGATTGCAGACTAAGAGAACTGCCGAACACTAAAAAACTTAAACTTCCAAAAAGTTATAATATAGAAGTCATACCTTTCCTACCGTTGATTGGGATTTCCTGTTCTTTGCCAAAAGCCAATCAGTTTTCAAGTTTGTTGGTTAACGACAGCACACATATCGCATACAGTGCTTCTATTAGTATGTTTGCCGGCGAGACCCGCACCTCTCAGATAACCCTTTCAAACAACAGTCCTAACAGTGAACTCATAGAACTGATTAACGTAAGGGTTATCTCAAAATTGCCAAAAGATTCCGAAAAGTTATTGTTTGAATGGAATGAAGAGTTGATTAACAAAGAACTGCCCCTCGCCTGTGGCTCATCCCTCACATATGACCTGACACTTAACGCTATCGGAGACTTTGTTGTAGATTCGAGTCAAAAACGAAGTCGCGTTACCTCTAATACCAGGTCTGTTACAAATAGTAGAGCACAGACTCCATATACATCGCACCAGAACTCTCCCTCTCATACTGGAGGCACCAGCGCTACCAAAAAGACTCAACTCTTGGGGTCAACCACTTTAGCAAATTTCATATCAGAATTACAGACCAGTAATAAATCAAAGCAATTAAGTGATAAAAGAATTAGTGAAACATATGAACCCAACCCTTCAAAGGTATGTCTTAAGCATTAAATTCATTTTTAATAATTTTGTTATTAATTGTCAGGTCGTTGAGGCTGTCCTACAATTTGAATATAGCGGAGGTCCAGGACTTGCCTCAGGATATTGTAGACAAAGTTCGTTAGCGATCACTCTTGAGGTCCAGCCGTCACTTCTCATTACTCATTGGGATGTATTGCCGGCAGATCTGTGAGTTCAACATCTCCTCAATTATTAAATAAAATTTTGATTTAATTATCAATTAATTGAAATGTCTTTTAGACCAACAAATTGTTTCGTAGTTTTGGATGCAATGAACGCCACTAATCAGGAAATGGAACTCCACTACTCTACTAACAAAGAGATTCTTATTGAGGCAAAAGAGACTTGTCGTATACCTGTGCCGATAGAACGCTGTCCATTAGTAGACGACGACTGTGATGAGTGCGAAGAATCGTCTCTATTGTCGAGATGTCGAACACATCTTATCAACCAATTGAACCTGAATTGGATGCTTCCCTCGACAGGCATTAAAGGCATCGCTTCGTTTTCAAATGTTCCCTATTCTGATGAAATGCTTAACGCCATTCTCCTCTCTCCCATTCAATGGGGTATGTCTTCCACTTTGTTGTTCAAAGAGATAATAATTGAATTTGTTTTGGAATTTCAATAGAAGTGACTCTAAATGACAACAATCTTCGGACCGGCAATGAATTCAGTTTCAAAGTGGGCCAAAACATTGCGCTCAATATAACTCTATATAACTGTTCGGGTAATCCACTCAAATCTCTGGATTTAGCTCTTCATTACTATCAGGATTATCAGAACTCGAATCGAATCGGAAAACAACGTAACTATCGCTTAGAAATGAAGAAAGCGTTGACGGGTTTCGATAAAGTCTTTATTCCAGAAGTAATTCATTTTATATTATTTGAGATACTCTTTAATAACATTTTTTTCAAATAATAGATCGAATCAAAGAAGAATTATGTCCACGAATGTGGTCTCACATTCTTCTATACCGGGATCTATAAGCTGGACATCGAGTGTAATACCCGAACCAGTGATCAAATAACTAAACAAAAATTGTCGACAAATAATGATTTAATGCAAAGCAAAGCAAAGGCGCCGTCGACTCAGTCGTGGAAATGTTCGCCTTCTATAGTGATTAGCATTGAATGAGTTATCAAATTATGTGTAAATCAATTGAAATATACATTAAATTAAAGATAATTTATTTATTCTACGAAATAATCGACGTTTTATTCATTGTTTTATTTGAAGACAATTTGATTGAAATACTTTTGTTTCACTTCTGTTATTACAACTAATTCTGTAAAAGACATCGAAAACTTATTGTTCTCTTGAATTATCTCAAGAATATTGTATTTGAATTGATTTTTAGATAATTTATAGATAATATAAATTTTATTTATTTATTCTAACGATTAATACGTTTTATTCATTGTTTTTATTTTTATTAAAAAAAACAATCAAATATTTGAGTGGAAGACTATATACGACAATATACGACAAATACCCCACAAATATAAGACAATAACCACAATAAGTGTCTTAAGTGTTAATTGATTTCAACTCAAACATTGGATTAAATCAGATATTTAATGAATAAGAATTCAAATCCATTTCCCATTCAATTAGAATTAGGTCTAAAAATCGTGAGTTTTGTTCCGTAAAATTGTTTTTATTCATTGTTCTCAAAAATGTAGATATGAAGTGATGGCACAACTGATGGGCCAACACTACTCTTACATTCCTTAGTTTGAGCCCTGACTCTAAGCGGGATTCTTATATCTGTAGCGTTAGTATCTATTGGCCCACATTTTAATACCATATCGACAGGTAGTGGGGGTGGACTAACACATTATATAATTTGACACGTCATAAATTTCAACAAGTATAATTTAGTTTAGGCTCTCCTTCATTGAAATTGACCATCACCAATTGGAAGTACTCCAATCCAAGTCTTCTATTTTTGTTGCCATATTTACTATATTTAGTATACTTTTGCGATCATTTCATAACTTTAAAAGAATAACTCATTTTAAGTATAATTTCTCAAAATTTTAGACATTTTCCGCTTATTTAACGATATTTTGTTTAAAACCCCAAAAAATACAGGAAAAGGTCAAAAATTGTGATCAATACTCATATCAGGGATAACCACAGGTTTTGATTCTAGGGAGGGGGTCAGGGGCACTAAAAATGGCGGCCTCCCATAGACGTAATGTTGAAATTTTTGAAAACCCGAAGGGCTATACCTGTAATGTTAAAATCATCCATTATTCTAGGGGGTTCCCATAGACCTAATGTTAAATTATTTTGAGCCAGGGGGTTTATAGCTGACCCCCTTCATAATGTTATCCCTGGCTTATGTGCTTTATATATTTATTTGAAATGGTCTTCTATAAATACAAATGCAATTAAATGACCATCTTGTCATTATTAAGTCATAGCATGGTATGATTGTATGGGTTGACAACGAGCACATCCCTCTTTTATATGAAGTTCGAACAGAAGTTTTTAAAATTGAATATTATTTGAGAGAAAAAGTAGTTATAATTTGAGTCGAAATTAATAAATGTATAAACAATTTGGTCTTAAAATTTGAAATAAATAATTATAAAATTTGCAAATGTTTTTCAAATAAGTGTTGCTTTGATTTAAGTATTGGTTCGAAACAAAGAAGAGACCAAAATAGAGAACTGGATTAGAGAACCAATAGATGACCAGGGCAGAACTGGGCATAACAGGGCATACCGGGCAGCAACAGTCCTCTAAATGCAAGTGCATTTCTGCAAAATTGATAAAAACAGCAGCAGAGCCAATACTGGGTCAAAAATGCTCATATCCTCTAATGAATGTCCCGGGGCAATAGACCGACTCTGATTCGAGGCATGCGCTCAACGAGTGCTCAACTTTTTGTTATATCGTTTGCAGAATTTCATTCATATTTGTCTTCAATAGTCTTGAGAATAGCCTTCAAAGACTTTAACATATCATAAGTTAGAATTGATGTGAAAAAGAGTCCAAACACAGGCCTCTCTTAGTCCAAGACTTACCACTTGAAGAGTTTGTTCCTCACTTTGAGTTGTGTTGAGTTATACTAAAGTTTAAGACTTAACATAAAAACTCGTCATTAGAGTAGAGTTAATGTATTGACTATAATATGAAAAGTTATTCCTTTAGTGAACGTTAAGACAATCGCAAAAAATATGGATCTGTTTTGTATTGAAATTAATAGAGAACTGAATAAAGAGCCCAAAGGTATCAGTGATCCCGTCTTTCTCGACGACGACAGAATCCTCAAGAATCTGATGTATACCGAAGAACGGTATACCATATCTTCCTCTTACTTCAAATGCCTACAAACTGAACTCAAGCCATTCATGAGAAAAGTTGTGGCCGGTTGGATGCTCGAGGTATGTCTGATCAAATGAAGCAGGTGCTCTCCCTTATTGCGTCTCTCACTCTCAGCCTCTCTTTTAAACATTTATATAATATTTTTTTAAAGCAGTGAAAGATTAGCTCAAAATCAAAGTTTTGTTTAGATTTTTATTTTATGAATGTATAACAGTTTTGAGAACTGAAACACTGAAAAGCACAGCACATCTCTGTTCTATATTTGTATAGAAATAGTTTGAAATAGTTGTTGGATCGCCTCTTTGACACCTGTATCCACATTTCTTTGCACTGAACAAAGAATCCGAAATTAAAGGTTTTAAATAGTTTTGAGTCTTTTGTCATTAAAAGGCAAAACATATTTGTTTTGAAACTTTCGGAGCATTAAATCCATTGACGATTAAAATTGATATGAGTTTAGTTAAAAGTTAACTTGATATAATTGAAACAATATAAAATCTTTGAAAAGAGTAAATTAAATCTGATATATAGTTCAAAACTACCAAAAAAATCATTTGCAGTAAAATTTCAAACACTTTATCTCCGAAAAGGAAAGGAAAGTGAGATCTGATATTAAAAGAAATTTTGAAACTCTTTGCCATTAAATGAATGGTTTATTAGATGAATGAAACTTAAGTTTGAACCGACTGTTCATCTGATCGGAAGAAGCATTGAATCAATTATTAGAAATATTTTGGTCTCAACTCTTCAACAAAGAGAACAAAGAAATATATTAACAGAATATTGAAAGAGTATAACAGAACAGAATAAGAAAGGCTTTACATCTTATATCTCATTCTTAACACATTTTAAACATATTTTCGTTAAAATAAAGAGAAAGAGAGAAAAGTTTTGCTATAATTTTATTGTCATTCAATTGAAATGTTTTGTTAAAAGTTGAGTTAAAATATTTAACAATTGTGTCTCAGGTATGTGAAGAAGAGCGTTGTCAACATGAAGTATTTCCACTGGCAATGAATATTTTGGACCGGTTTCTAGCGATTGTCAAGATTCGCAAAAGTCAATTACAACTACTCGGCTCAGTCTGTTTGTTCTTAGCGTCAAAGCTCAGGCAGAGTCGTCCCCTCTCTGCCGATAAACTAATTGTATATACAGACAGGTCTATAACTATCGACGAATTAATGGTAAGTAACAGTTGTTAACATTTGTCACAAAATATCAAAACCATATTTAGTATTGATTTGCAATCTATTGGTCTGTTTCTCATCTGTTGTTCGCATCTGTTATCAAATACCTGAACAGTTTTGAGACCTTTTTTGTCAACTTGTCTTATAATGTCCTTTAGTGTAGTGATTGTCCACAGAATCTAATGGAATGCCAGTGCTATGGAATGACATTCCATTAGAACAGGTGAACTTTAGCCGAGACCGACCGAACACTGCCTCAAAACGACTGAATTAAGAGTATAACTATAAGAGCGCATATTTTTTATTGTTTAGTAGTTCCCTTCGCACCACTCACTCACCGGAAAGCCCTTCTTATGGTTCTAAAGATATTCTTTAGTAAAGAATAGTTGCATAGATTGAGAATAGTTAGAGACATGCGACCGGCACGACCGGCACCCTTCCACTATTGTCATCAAAACACATTCCGTAATATTCAAACCCCGAGTCTTTTATGAATGAAAATAATGTTGTGCTGTTCACCTGTGATAGCACTGTTGCATAAGCTATCGCCTCATACCTTATGTCAACGCACAGTATATCTAAGATATGCCGAGCACTCACTCATCGCAAACACCTTAACATTTACTTTAGAGATCGCTATGTTTTCTATATATTAAAGAGAATTCTTTGTCACAAAAATTCAAATAATACACAAAAACTCAAAGAACAGCCCAAACATTAC
>JAQGCQ010000133.1:0-21219 GCA_034699945.1 Chamobates pusillus
TAAGTCTAATATAAAGTCTGTCCAATAGTAGACTCCACTGCTATACCAGTCTATAGTCATATGTTAAACAAAATATATAATTATAATATGATGGTATTTTTTGTTCAATTGAACCGAAGCTTAAGTGACACTTCCGGCGGTCAAACCAATCGAAGTAATAACACGACTGTTGCCAACTGTGAGGCTGTAAACGATAGTACCCGTGCGGGAACCGATACTACTGTCACTAGTGGAAATGATGTCGAACAAGAAGACGCGCCCATTACTTCTGGCAACAACGCAGAAGTCAGTGATAATAATGGAAGCACTTCCAGTGACCCTAATAACAAACGAGACGAAACACAACAACCAATCGATTCAGTGAATGAAAACGAGTCCAACGAACGTAGAATCGAAAACACAGAAGTATTGGCCAACGGCGAGACCACAGATGTATTGGCCACCAGTGAGACCAATGTTAATGTCAGTAAACCCCAATTACCCGGAAAGAGCTTTGGGAAAGAATTCGAAGATGAAGTCGAAGCTAATTTAGTGATGGATTTGGATGAAGAGGCAGAAGTGACGGTTAAAACCGAAACTACAGATTTAGAGACCATCCTTAACGAAGAAGACTGGTCTTCCCTCAGCAACGACAATTTCGGGGACGAAATTTAAGTGGGGCGGGGCATATGTTACGGTCAGCTTTCCAAGAGATCCAATATGGCCGACAAAGACAAATATAAAGCTTTTTAGACTAAAAATTCGCATTTAATAATCATTCTTGTTTTCATAATTATGTTATAATTATTCAAATTATTGTTTTATTTACACTTTTGTTAATTATCTACCAGAAGGTCCAGAAGGTCCGGATTTAGAGGGACAGCAGTTCAATAACCAAATTAGTCCTTAAAAGTTCAGTCAACCCAAAATTAAAGCCATTCTAAGAATAACTTGTTTTCATTGAAAACAATCATAAAACAGATTAGAACTGACCTCAATGGTCAGTAGTAGTAGAAGTACTTTTGGTGCTTTCAGGTCAGCTCCGGATTAGACTAAATCCACTATAAAAATAGGCTTAACTCTTTCAGAGCTCGCTCTCGATTCTTAACTCTTGAGTTGAAGACTACTCTTTTTGTTTTGAGTGAAAAACCACACTTCGTTTGTAAAGAGAAACTTTCGAATAGTATTTGATTTTCAATCAAATCATTCTTAAACTTTGCGCGAAGAATAGTTTTAGCGGACGATTTACCGCCGATAACAGAAGAGACAGTAGTTCTTGAAGTGTTTCAAGTGTTTGAAGAGACAGTCAGAGTGACCAGAACCGTTAAAAGCTGATCCTATTCTAAATCCGACCAGAAGTGCCAGAAAAGCCACTTTAAATCCAATAAAAACATTTTAATTTTGTGAAATCGTGTCTCATTTGTCAGACAACTGAACCGTTAGTCCAGTTGTCTATCCTCTCCCCCCAACCTCTCGCTAGCAAAGCCAGTTCGGACCCCCTCTAACCGACTGCCCCGTAACATTTGGTGTTGGGTGCAGGGTAGTGACTCCTTTCCATCAGAAGTCCTCTTTCCCCGTTGAGGAAAAAGACATGAGACGCACTCGATCTTCACAAAGTACATCACCACTACGAACGTTAACATCCAGAAGAAGAGAAATGGCACAATCAACTCCGGCAGGGAACGGAGCGGGTCGAGCAGATGATCAGCCACCTATGAATCTCGAAGATGACATCATTTTAGTGGAAAATACGGAAAACCCCAATGTGAGTAATGAAACAATGAGCAATGCGAATAATGTCCAATATGGACCAAGTAATGCACCCGGAGTGGTGGCAACACCAGTACCGCCAGGAGTAACACCAGGTGGTGGAAATAGTAATGACAGTTTAGTGTCAGAAGTGCCAGCAGAAACTTCCTGCACAGATCTAGAACAGCAATTGAAAGCAATTCGAGAGAGGAATGCCCTCGCAAAAGCTCTCGTAGCCAGAGAAAGAAACGCAAGAGAAGCTCAAACTCGAGCAGAAATTGAAAGAGAGGAGCGAATAAGACTCCAGCGCCTAATAGATGAGGAAGTGCAGTTAGGTTTAGCGATAGAGGATGAAGCAGTTGCTCTCCTTAATCCACCGAATAACTTTCAGGAGAATAACTCCAACACTCGCGGGGATCGCAACACCCCCAATGGTCGCGCCATAGACCAGGGTGTTGTTATTAAACCAAGGCTCTACTCCACTTGCGTCAAGTTAAATTATTGAAAAAAAGACAAAATTTCAGTAAAAACATTTATTTAAAAGAATGAATAACAGTAAACATTATTTACAATAAGTTTAACAATTTATTAAAATCATTATTAAAATAATCCTCAAAATATTCATTTATATATTTTAAAACAAATTTTAAGTTAGAAAATTCATATCTACCAATATTATGAGATAGATTACAATTTCGATCGAATATATCTCGTATACAAATAATTTTATGAAAAATTTGTTTATCAAAAAACATTGACTTATCCAATGATTTTCCAGTGTACGGACAAATAACATATAAAATAAAATCAAAATTAGAATAGAATTCAAAAAAGTATTTCAAAATAGTGTACAATGTTTGATTATCTTGATTATGCGAATATATTTTATAATATAATTTTAAATCAGACATGAAACAAGTGTTATTGATATTACTACAATATTTATTATAATAAATTCCTAAATCTAATTTTTTCAAAGCAATTAAATCTTGAATAGGAGGAAATAACTCAAGTTTTTGAAAAACGAATAATACTAACAAATTTAAAGGATAAGAACCAATACTATTATTGATCATCTTTTTGAAAATGTATTTAAGTAGACTGCAAATCTGTTTATATCTATTATCTACATTGCATAAAAACTCTATCAATTTAGTAGACTGAATAAATTTAACATTATGAACATCTAAGTTACAATAAATTTTATCCAAACTCAAATTTATGCTTAGAAAGGAAAACTTATCCTTATTAATAATTAAAGAACTATGATTTTGTAAATCGAATTTTCTAAGAAATACTTCTCTCAATAATTTAAAGAAAGAAATTTGAAAATCTCTATCCAAGTAATTATTCACAGTAACATTGTTTGAACTCACAATTTCAATGAAAATATCTACACAATCATCTTTCAATCCTGTATTGTTTGCCGATGAACCAATTAGTGAGAGTTTGATGTTAATATCAGCTCCAAAAACTTGCCCGAAACAATCGTTGAGTACCGATTCAAGTAGTTCCATCAGGTTTCGCCGTTCCTGGTGTTCCTCGTAGTCCAATACCAGATGATTGATAAACGATTCCATACTTTTTCCCTCTTTCAGCGCAAATATCCGGTCGAACTGAATCATTTTGCCATAATTCGATGGAAATTTAATCTCTGAATCAAATTTCTCGATGTTACCGATATATTCATTTGCATTTGAAATAATTTTGTTCATTTCTTTTAAGGAGCTCATCTGAAATGAGATTAAAAAAATACTAAGAATTAAAAAACTCATTAATAATACTCTAAAATATAATTAAATAATATAAACTAAAATAGAGAAAAATAAAATATAATTCTGAATGAAAAATGAATTTGAAATTAAGCAATTTATGAATAAATTAGACAAAATTTCATTTTAATTTCTTTTATTGGATAATTTTGAGAACATGAATTACAAATTTATTCATTTTCTATACATTCAACAAATCCATCAATTTGATCGTTTATAACTTTTAATGTATCTAAACATTTCCTTAGATCTTCAAGTGTTTGCAAAGGGAAGCCAAATTCTATCACCAAATTTTTGATTTCCTCTTTATTTCGTTTTGCTGGTGTGATTAAAAGAGAACGGATGTTTTTTGCTTCTTTCATCAGGCGTTCAAAATTTTCGTCATAGTCTTCAGCAAGTACTTCATATATGAGGTCACGTGTGTTGCGATCTTTATATAAATCAGTCAATGATGGGCGATTGTCTTTTTTCGTATCATTCATTTTTCGTTGCTTCAGTCTGTTTAGTTTCATGCAGATTGATAGATGATGATAACAAAGCTTTTGGTGGTTCTTCTAATTGGTCCAAAATTGAACTATCGTCAATAATCTTAGATAAACTTTCGTAGATTTCAACACAATTTTGATGTTTATCTTTATAGACACTCAAAGTTTGTACAAAAATATCAAGATAATCTTTTTTAATTAAATAATATAAATTTGCAGTTGTTTTGCAATTGCTCAATGTCTTTTTACGAGTGCTAGCCTCAGACATTATTGCAATGAATAAATATTTTTTTTGAGAGCTATATTTATATGTTTCATTCAAAAAAATAAGTAGGAGTTACTTTTTTCAGAGCTATCCAATCAAATAATCAGTGAATCATATAACCTATTTAAACCTGTAATGACCCATTTTCATGGTTATCATTTTAATATCAATGACGTTTCTTTTGTTCAAGGTTGAAAAACAAAGTAATATAAAAGATAATTATCATATACAGATGACTCATTTCTTTTGTTCTCTCCCTTAATGGTACTTATTTCATTGTTTGCTATCTTTCACTATATAATTATTTTTCCCGGGGCTGAAAATGAATTATTTGATAACTATGTATTTGTTTTGTTCTTTTCCGAAGAATTTTAATGATTTTATCATGACTGGTTTCATTTTTGAATGCAATTTTTCTCATCAATAAATTATGTTGGGAAAATTAAATAAATTTATCAACGTATTTTATTATCAAATAGAATTTTGATAAAATGACAAACATATATGATGTAACGTTGAAATTTCCATGTAGAATAATAATTTGTGGACCTTCACAATCGGGGAAAAGCACTTTCGTTATGAAATTATTGAAATTCATGCCCGAAATGTTTGGATTCAATTTTGATCGAATAATATATAATTCTGGGCATGGGTTTCCAACAGTAGATTTTGTTAATGGTGTAAATATTGAGAAATATCCAACAAATGATCGTGATTTTCTTGATGAAATTGATTTGAATAAACGAAATTTAGTTATTTTCGACGATAATATGTTAGATATTTCGAGTAATTCATTATTTAGTGACTTATTTACTAAGAGAAGTAGTAAAGAAAATTTATCTATAATAATGATTGTACAAAATTTATTTCCCAAAACGCGGTATTTTAGAGATATGAGTTTGAATGCAAGTTATATAGTTTTAATGAGAAATCCCAGAGATATGAAACAGATAGATATACTTAGTGGACAAGTAGGTGGCGCTAAAAATCCTGAATTAATTTCTAAATACTTCAGAGACGCAACTAAAGATCGGCCATTTTCTTATCTGGTATGTGTTGCATTGATTATTTTCTCGAAATATAAAACATTTAATAAATTGAATTTTATTTCCAAAAATAGTTATGTGATTTTAATCAAGAAACACCAATTGAAATCAAATATCGAACTTGTATTTTTCCAGATGAAGAGCCACAAATCGCATATCAGCAAATATAAAAAATATAGAAATATTCTGAAGTGTGTTAAAGAATTGGATTCATTGGCAAAAGCAAAAAATACAAACGAAAGAAAAAAATTGTTATCCCAAGCTGAGAATTGTTTAATTGACGCAATATCAGAGATTGCGAAAAATTGTTTATCAGGGCGAGTTCCATTGAAAGATTGTGATTTGAAAAAACTTGTTAAACATAAAGTGATTTTGCGCAAAATATCCAAACAAACATCACCAAAAGCAAGAAGAAAATTGATGGTACAGAACGGTGGCTTTATTCCATTGCTTATCCCTTCTGCATTAAGTCTTTTGGCCTCGGTGGTCGGGTCAAGTTTATCAAAAACATTATGAGTTATAAAAAGATGAAACTAGTTAAATTTGATGAACCAACAATAACTAAATCAAAGATTGAATCAACAAATCAATCTCTATTGGATCAAAATTTGAAACAAATTATTAATTCTGATTTGTCAAATTCACAAAAACTTATTGAATACCGAAAGTTATTGGGAGAAGATAATAAAAAATCAATTGTAAAAAATAAACGTAAACCAGAAAAAGTAATAATTTCAAGAAAATCCATTACACCGAAGAAAAATAAAAAAAATTCTGAAATTTCTAATACATCAAGTGAATCTGAGTCTGATTCAGACGATAATATATGGGAGAGCTGGACAAGGAAATAACTGATATATTAGAAAAGTATTATTTCGATGTGAATGAAGAGACTGCATTTCAAAACTCAAAAGTATTATATGAAAGAATCAAAAGAACATATCCAAAAGTGAAACATAATCAAATCAAAGAATGGTTATTAGACCAGGAAAGTCATCGAATTTTTAAGAGAACTAAAAAATTTTCACGTAATCCAATTGTTTCGAAAACTATTGACCATATTTGGTTCCTTGATTTAAAGACTATAACAAATCCAAAGAAAAACCGAGGGATAAAATATATCCTTTTTTGTATTGATAATTTATCAAAATTCGCATGGTGTCGTAAACTCAAACATCGGAATGCAAAAACTGTTCTGAATGCTTTCAAAGATATTGTTCAATCATCAAATCGAAAACCACACATTATTATATCCGATTTTGGATCCGAATTCAATAACAGTGAATTTAAGGAATATCTCGAAGAAATTAGTTCTAAACTATTTATGGTACGAAGTCCATCAAAATCAGTTACAGCGGAACGCCTCATACAGACTATTGAAGAAAAGACAAAAGTATATTTGAAAGTGAATGATACTGAGAATTTCATTGATATCTTAGATAAACTAATACATAATTATAATCTATCAAAACATTCACGTACAAAGTTCAAACCCGTTGATGTGAATAAAGAAAACGAAAAACAAGTGTTTAGAAATTTGTTTAGAAAAAGAATAACTCATACAAAACCCAGATTAGAAATTGGAGATAGAGTTTTAGTTAATTATAAGTATTTTTTAGATCCCACGAAAATTAATAAAAAACAAAGAAAACAAAAGTTTTCAAATGAAGTATTCATTGTAGATAAAATTCTACATACTGCTCCTCATCCGAAATATGTAATTAAAAATAATCAAGGTAAAATATTGAGAAATTCATTTTACTTTGAAGAATTACTCCTTGTACCAAAATGAATTTCGATAATGAAAATGAGGATTTTCATTTAATTTTACCAAGTAATTCAAATTTAAATACATTCCCTGAGAATAGACCAGGAAATTTCAAAATTCAACTTGAAAAACCACTTATTTTGACTGAACCAAAGAAATGTGCTCTAAAAGAATTAATATTACCGAATTTAGTTCCTTTTGTTAAATCAACAGTAATTAATTTAGTTTATATGCATGTAAAAAAAGAACTTAAATACAAAGTTTGGGTGAAGAAAAAGCACATATTTTATACTATTGAAATTCCTAGTACATTTATTTATGATACGAGGAATTATTATGATAATATTTCCACAATAATAAAATCGCATGATTTATCATCACATGTCCAAAAATTAGTAGATAAAATATTTGGAAAAGATGCTTCGTTACAAAGAGATAGTAAAATTGAATTCAGATATTTCTCACCAATCAATAAACTCATTGTATATTCTCTCTATATTATAAAAGATACCAATGAATACCTAAAAATATTATTTGATTTTGATGAAACATTATTTCAATTGTTGAATATTGAAAAAGAGTTTAAAATTCCAGAAAGAATCCGATATAAAAAAACAACTAAATTTCATTATGAAATAAATTGGGTGGTAGGAGATAAAAATTTATTGGATCCCAAAGTATTACAAAAATCATTTAAACCATTGACAAAATTTTCCTCGAGTAACTATTTTGAAAATAATTTTGATTTCATTGTTCATTGTAATATTGTTTGTGATTCATACATAAATGATGTAAAATATCATTATTTACGTTTATGTCATTGTAATAAGTTCGGAGAAATACGTGTTCCTATTAGACCTTTGATATATTTACCAATTATTTCAAATGAAATTTTTGTAATTGAAATCATTCTGAAAGATAAAGATTTTAATGAATTATATTTTAGTAACGGAACTTCAATTGTAACCCTTCACTTCATTGGTTATGATAAATAAAATATGGAATTTTATCAAGAATCAACAAATGAGTTTCCAATTGTTTTGACTAATAAAAATAGTGTTTCAAAAAAATGTGCCTTTTCTGTGGATTATCAAAAAACAATTGAATTGAAACAACCATCCGAATGTGCAATCATTGAATTAAGTATTCCAAGTGATATCAAGACTAATAAATTTAATAGATCGCATTTTTTCAAAGTAAAATTATTTTGGACTAAAACTTATTTCACCGAATATTTCAAAAAAGATCAAGTATCAGAATTTAATATCGACAAAATCCTCGAAAAAGAATATGAGATCACACCGGATGATTATAATGCAAATTTACTAATTGAATATTTCGAAAATTTTAATGAAGAAATCATTGAGCAAATTAAATCTTGGTATTTTTCAAGATATCCTGGACATGACATGAATGATTCGTCGAAATTTTCAATAATGCCTCCTAAACTTGAATTTAAAGGTGATTTATTTGAAAACAAAATAGGATATATTGAAGGAGTTCTGAATATGAGTGATCGATATAAATTGGCATATATTTATTTCAATTTTAATCAAGATTTACACCAAATACTTGGATTTGATATGAATATTTTCCCTAATGTTCAATTCAAAAATGGACTGGTACATCAGGCCTACGAAGGACAAGCGTTATTCAAGCCGTCATTCAGTGATATTGACGTTATTTATGTTTATAGTAATGTTGTTTGTGAGAGTTATGTCGGAAATCAAAAAGTCAATATATTGAAGATATTTTCGAAGAAATCTGATACGAATATTATAACAACATATAATTTTGAAAATTTATTTTTTGTGCGATTAAGAGTCGAAGAAATATCATCAATTGATATAATTTTATGCGATTCTTTTGGACAGATTGCTGATTATACTCAAGGAGATATAACAATTAAACTATTGATTCGACCAATTGAGAACCGATGATTCCATTTGAAAGTCAAATAGATTATAATCGTTTTTATTTAGATCAAGTCGGGGGTAATTACGACGTAAAGGTTTATGAACGAAGACCAAGCCAAAGAGGGTATGGTTTATTCTCAATTGCAAGACGATTTGCTTTTCCAGTATTGAAATATTTAACTAAACAAGCAGTGCCAATTGGTAGAGATTTGCTTGGAGATATAATTCCCGAAATCGCCCAAGAAGCAAATTATAATATCAAAAGGAAAGCAGTGTCTTCAATTAAATCATTAGCAGATAAATTAGAACAGAGTGGACTCGGAAAACGAAGAAAGAAATCAAAAAGAAATAGCCAACCAATGAAAACCAAAAGTATAAAAAGAAAAGTACCGAAAATTGTCGGCAGAGGGCGAAGAAAAAAATCCAAGAAAACAACTAAACCCAAAGTGAAACGCATTAAACGTAAAAGTAAGAAACGAGTAAAAAAGTCGAATTCAAAACGTGGATCTAAAAAAGTTAATTTTGACATTTTCAATTAATTATGGGTGAAGAAGTGCTTAAGAGTGAATTATCATTATTTAAACCTGTATACTTTCAAAAATCGATTGATTATTCAGAAATCATTGAAATTCGACCAACATCAGCTTTGAGCGAATCAAATATAATTGAGTTCAACTTTAATACTGGCCCCGAAACATATGTTGATTTGCAAAATATATTTTTGAGTTTAAAAGCAAAGATCGTACGAAAAGATGGCACGAATTTTCCAGCAAATCAAGACAACAGATATTCGTTGATTAATTATGGACTCAATTGTATTTTTGATCAATTATCAATTTATGTTGGAAATACTCTTTTATCGCAAAGTGCAAACACATATAATTATCAAGCATTCATGGAAGCCCTCACTGAATCAACTCAATCAATGATTGATACTTATTTATATACTTCTGGCATGGTCTCAAATTTCAAACAAGAAAGTTATAATTATGATGCAATTGATACGAAATTATCTACCTTATCTAATAGAAGCAAAATATTCAATTTATACGGTCGACTTCACTCTGGTTTATTCAATTGCGAAAGGTTATTACTTAATAATGTTGATGTGCGATTGGTATTGAATCGAGCTCCTCATCAATTTTGTTTAATGGGATTGGAGGCAGCAACAGCTCCCACCGCCCTTGATGCAGCAGAACCGAAATTAGTTATATTAGAAATAAGTTTATTTATAAGAAAAGTAAAAGTAAATCCTAATATACTGTCTTCGCAAAATAATGTATTAAAATCATCTCGTGCAATGTATCCATTAAGGCGATCGGTTGTCAAAGTATTCAATTTAAGTGAAAATCAAAATGTATTTTATGTTGATAATATTCAATTGGGTGTATTACCATCAAAAATAATAGTTGGTCTTGTAACAAACAACAGGTTTTCAGGGAAATATAATCTAAATCCTTTCAAGTTTAATCATCATAATCTTAGCTACCTTTGTTATCATGTTAATGGAGAATTATTACCGAAATTCCCATTTTTACCAGATTACTCTGATAAAAATATGTACCAAAGAGAATATTTCAATTTATTTCTAAATTTGAGCACATTGCAAGCCCCAGATCAAATTCCAATTGACTTTAAAAATTTCAAAGAAGGCCAATGTTTATATGCATATAATTTCGATGCAGATTTTGAGAATAGTGACAATACAGACTGGATATCTCCACAAAGAACCGGTTCTTTATCAGCAGAGCTGAAATTCAGTTCAAACCTTACTGAAGCATTGAAACTCATAGTATTAATGAAATTTGACAGTATATTGGAAATTGATCATAATCGTCATATATTCATCGATTATAATTAAATAAAATGAATACTATTGAAGTTGTAAAATTATTGAATAAAAATAAATATTCGAAAAAAACGTTCTGTGGAATTTTCCCGATTGATCTGGTTCCAATCCGAAGACATCGCCGTCCTTGCTCATTCATAATAAACACCGATCCTTCCTCTAAACCTGGAGAACATTGGGTTGCTGTGTATCTTCCAACTGGTAATAAACGCATTGAATATTTCGATAGCTACGGTATGGAACCAAAACAAAAAGAAATTTTGGATTTGATATCAAAAAATGGACGCAAATATATAAACAATACATTTCAAATACAATCAAATGATTCTACTAATTGTGGATTGTTTGCGATTGGTTACATTTATTTTAGAAGCAAAGGTTATTCAATGAATTGTTATATAAAATTTTTTACAGAAAACAAAAGGTTAAATGATTTATTTATCGAGAAATTATTTAAAAAATTATAAAAACAAATTTAAATTCTCTGCAATCAATACGTTGTCGTCAGTGAAATGAGTACCATTATCGGGTTGTACGTAATTGTTGTCGATTTTAAATCCAGTGCCTTCATTGAAACATATCATTAAATTCATTTGATTTACTATTCGCTTCATCAAAAATATTTTATTTGAATCTGATTTGTATAATTCATTTATTTTATCAATAAATAAATTAAAGTAGTTGTGAATTGTATGAAAAATCTCTTTATTATTTGCCTCTTCAAAGAAATAAAAATTCAATTCAATTTTTTTGAACTTGAACCAAAACCTTTACCGTTGCGTTCGGTTTGATGCTCGATGGCCAACTCGTGGTTTTCAACCAGAATCGGTTCTTCGCCAACAATATGCAGTATAACCAATTGCGCAATAGCTTCACCGCGATGATAACGAAATTCTTGGTCACCAAAATTATGCAGGATAACTTTCATCTCTCCTCTGAACCCCGAATCAATTAGACCGGCCATAACATCAACTGAATATCTTGCTGATAAACCACTACGACTCCATATTTTTCCACATGTATTTGGTGGCAATATCATTCTTATTCCAGTGCCAATAAATCCACGAGTATTGGGTTTGATTGAACCGTCATCCATCGCGAAAAGATCGAATCCAGCATCGTTTCCGTAAGCACGTTTCGGCCAGAATGCATTGGGGAATATCTTTTGAAACTGAGGATTCATATCTGAAAATATTTTAAAAAATCACAATTATTTAAAACACACACAATCTTTATGTCCATATGGAAGAGTATTAATTCCATCATCTTTCAAGTAAAACTTATCATCGAAACTATGAAATATAAGTTTTGATTGTTTAATTGTTTTAATCACTTGTTCTTTACTAACGATTCGATGCATTTTTGTTAAATAAACTTGATTGTCAATTAAAACATTTTTATAATGATCGTGATGAATGAATTTTTTGAGTATTGATTTGTTCAATCCTTTTGCAGCTGTTTTGAAGTCTTTTTGATTGAATGAAATGGAATATAATTTTGCTTTCAACCCAATAAATTCATTAAGTATTTGACCACCAAATTCATCTTTTAATTTGCCGAGAACTTTAGCATTCTTATTGTCATATAATTTATTATCTTTAGAATAATTTGAAAAGTCCATTATTTGATGAAACACTTTTTTCAAATCTTCATAAATGTTTTTTGTTCTTATTTCTAATCCCATTGAATCTGTATCGGAATAGAAAACTTTCACATCCTCTCCGTAATAGCTTTTGAAACAGTTATAATAATATTGGAACATGATTGATTTCGAAATGTCAAGTATTGAGAACCCGATATAAATAGGACGATTCAAATAAACAATTGATTTTCTTAATTTGAATATTGCACAATTTTCACTTAATATTTCAAATGTTTCATACGTTGGTCTTTGAAGCCATTTATCAGCCTGCCATTCATTGAGAGCAACTTTGAGATCCAATTGTTTTCTTTGATTCTGAAGAGATTTACCAAAAACACTATTCGACATTAATTTAAACAAGTTTGATTCGAAATCATTTTTTGCATTCTTTCTCAATTGAATATTCAAGTCAATGAATTTTTTTAAATATGCTGATTGATTAAATTTAAGAACTCTGTGTACTTTTGTTAATATCATCCCTAATTTTAAATATAATTTTAAATTAATAAAATGAATTACATACTTTTCTCTTTTGAAAAATGTTTGAACTAATTTCTCTGTTGGAACTCGTTTATATTCAAATTGTTTTAAATAATCAATTATTTGGTGTTGTTTCGGACTCAACATATCATTGGATATTTTCATTTTGTGTGGGCATAAAACAAAATCTTTGTGTAAATCATGAAGTGATTCTGGGTAAGTTAGGTCTACTTCTAAAATATACCCAATTGATTTATTTGTATTTATTGACTTCCAATCAATGTTCAAATATTCAGATTCATTTATCCAATGAAAATTAGATTCAGGTAATTTATAGGTCATTGAAGTTGCATATAAACTATTAACATCTAGATATAATAAATAATTAGTTGGTAAACTTGGATTGTAATCTTCAATATATGGATTATTAGCCTTACAATAACGTTTTGATACGATAGAAATACCTCCACGTATCCCGGACTCTATAAATTGATAGTGATCATTATCTATTAATAAATCTAGTTTGATTTTAGTCATTTTCAAACAAGCTGTCCAAGCAAGGCTAGGAACAGAATAAAAATGATTAGGGTCCAATGCATATGTTTCGTAAATTGATTTTCTAAACTTTTGAAAACAATCAGCTAATAAAGCAGTATCTAACTTGACGTATAAATCATGGTATTCTCCTAATGATTTAATATTAAAATTATCCCAAACTTCAATAGCATGTTCATATTGACTGTCACTAATATGAGATTGAGTTAATTTTGAAAAAAAGTATTTCTTTTCTGGTAATTTATTCAATTCAAATTTATCAAAACTATCCACGAATTCATAGCAATAAATACCTTTCTTGAACAATAGTTCTCTCTTATGTTCATTTCCTTTAATTTCATTTTCAAATAATGCTGTAGTTATTGGAAAATGATAATTTGATTTTTTTAAATTTTCCACTAGTATTTCTAATTTTTCATTAAGAAAATTTAACTAATCTATCATTCTTATTTTATCGAGAGTTATTGAAATGAATTTTTCCGAACTTTTTGGTATGAGAGTACATTTTTCAAAATGTTTGTTATTCAAATTATTCATTATAATATGACTATCATATGAAGTCATATTATGAAATACCATAGGTATAAACGAAGGCAATTGTAGCTGTAAATTACAGGACTGATGGGCGGGGCCTCTATACTCCCCACTTAGCCTGTTATGATCATGACATTTCAAGTCTATAAAGCCATATTCGTTTGGTATTAAAGTAAATTTCTCATTGCATAAATAACAAAATTCTGCATTATTATATTCAATTATTTGTGTTCCAGTTAAAGGGATCATCTCTTTAAAAACATTCAATTCATTAATTATTTTATCATAAATTAATTTCAAATCTTTAAAATATTGATTCATACAGTCTCTACCTCTATAGGTAAATGTTTGATAAATTTCACTTTCATTTCTTATTGCAATTAAACTATAACCACAAGGAATATGCACTTGTGTGATTATTGATTTGCTTGTTTTCTCAAATGAACAAGGTTCCAAAACACTTTCAAAATCTGAGTAAATACAAAATGGAATATAATACATTTTATCTATTTGTTTGAAATAAAGTTGTTTATTCTTTTCATTAGGTAATCTTGAAATTGAAGGTTTTAATTTTGAACAAATTTCTTTATGTTTGATCAATTGTTTTGAAGTTCCAAATGAACTAAAACAAGCAAAGCAAAAATGATGTTTATTTGAATAATACTTTCCAATTAATCTTGAATAATTTTTTATCAGATAATAATGATTATCATGAAGCAGTAAATTTATTACTTTTTTAGCTTTATAATATTTGGATATTAATAATGGTTTTAGAATTGATTCAGTATACTCAATACTATTCCAAGCGAATACATTAATAGAAATATCTAAATTTTCATTTAGTTTTTCAAGTTTTGATACTTGTCTCAATGGGGTAGGAAATACTATTCCTTCAAAATTTATATTATTCAAGTATTTTAAATACTTATTCGAGCGTTCAGCATGATTTTTTTGGGGATACAATGCAGCTAATATTGAATAAATAATACATTTATTATCTGAACATTGAATGGATAAAATTGCTTTCTTATTTTTTAAACTCTCTGGTATTTGGTTGAATGAACAACCGCCAGTAAAAGCATTGAATATGCCCACTCTTATATCAATTCTATCAACATCATGCAATCTATAACCACTGCCTTGAGCACAAAAGTCTTCAACTTTTGTATCAAGTAAATTAATTATTTCTTCGAAATTTGTTTCCATTTGTTCACTTGTGGATATAACATAATTATCAGTTTGAAAATATCCAATACAATATGTTATTGTGTCTTCTACTTCTCGTTAAAATGAAGTAGCTAAACAAAATTGCAATTTTATCGAATTATTATGTTTGAGTATTTCATTAATCAAATCCAAAATATCTTTTTTATATTCAAGCATAAATTGGTTGACATCAGTGAATGTTCTCTCTGGGTGAATTTCAAATTGTTGTAGAAATCCTCGAAACGATTTCTTAGTTAAATGAATTTTTGGATTTCTAATGATTCTGGGCAAGCGCACTCTACGTCCTTGTCCATATTGAACAAAACATCGACACAAATGTTTAATCAATGAATTTCTCGTGGTAAGTATTTTTTCACATAATTCACATTTGAAATTAGCACAAATTGCTGTACACTTTCTTAAATGTTTCAATAATTCATCTAGGTTTTGTGAATAGAGTCGACACATTGGACAACAAAAACATAACTTTGTTTTCACAATTTTGGTTTTCAATACGCGTTTTTCGTGATCAAATCTCTCGTGTGTCAATAACGAATGTAAAGCAGTATATTCCTTACTACAACTTTGACAAACAAAGATTTTTCTTGCCATTTCTGAAAAAATGAAATTCATAAAATATTTAAATTATATTCTAATGATTATTTTGATATCATTATTGTGCGCACAAATTTCATTGATAAGTAAACAAAACACTCACTGTGAACAACCAATAGATTATGTTCTCAAAGATATAGGCTCGTGTTGGATTCAGATACACAACTTTATTACTTATAGAAATAATACAAATTTTGATTCAAAAGTTTTTGTACATACATATACTAAAAAACATTTAATTGAATTGTTATTTAATCAAACAGAAGACTGTTTATGTTGCAATTAATTTTTATATAAATTCAGTAATGCTTTTCGGACTTTAGCAATATCTTCCTCTAATATAGCCAATTCTTTTTTCAAATAATTTTGATGTCTCTTTAAATCTTTGACACTAAAATAATTAAAAATTTTATATCAATATTTTATATTTAAAATAAATCATTTTTAATAAATTACTTAATTTTTGCTTTTTTGCGAACTCTATAAGCTTTTGATCGTTTTTTCCATAAAGCACGTACTTGTTGAATAGTATAATTTTTTGAAGGTCGTCCCCTCTTTCGTTTCATTGGTAAAACAGTTTGAATTGCATCTATTGATCCAAAATATTTTATTTATTTTTCGATAATACATGATTAATATATTTTTTGATTAACATATATATGATTATATAATTTCATTTGATATCTCATCATATAATAGAGTTATCAATTTGTTTTATTTTTTGAATTTTTTTAACGAGAATTTCAAACTCGATTATTTTTGTTTTGATTCAGCTTGAAAATTAACCAGATTTCAATTTTTTCATCTGGTAATTCAAAGCCGATATGCAATTTGGGATCAACATCGGATTTAGCTCGAATGGATACCGCGAACAGACCATATTTCCATTTTTGATCCAGAATTTAAAGAATACAATATTACTGCCCAACAAGCCAATAGCATCTTTGGATCTGATTAGTAAATAAACAAATATTAAAGTAATCAATTTGTACTGGCCTTTTTCTAATAACCCAATCTGAATCTTTGATTGGATCCTGTTTCCGAGTTCATCAGGTGATGGCAATACCACTTCAAAATTATCGTTACTCGGTTCCGATGCGCTCTTGCGTTTGCGAGTCTTTTTCACTGTGTCTTGATTTTTGTTGTTTGTGGTTTTCGCATTTTTGCCCTTACCGGTTGTTCTCGGTACTCGAGGTGGTATCTGAGGCACAACAGTTTCGGTTTCGGTCTCGTATTCGACTTCGCTTTCGTCAGCTTGCTGAGAATTAGTATCATTTTCCATCTTGAAGAACAGTATTAAATGAAAATTTCAACTTAAACTCAGTCAGAACAAGAATATGAATGATAAAGAATCAAAGAAATGGAATGACTTTTATACTAAAAATTTAATGAGCAAAAACTTGGTTTCAACATAAAATAACAATAGTTTGCGATTTCACCTGATAGCTATCATTAATAAAAAATTTGAAAACAATTGAATTGCTTCATAATATATAATCATCATTCATTATTCATACCTTGAAAATTTTCTTAACAATCGAATGAATCATCAAAAAATGTTTAATTTGAATTTCGTTATGAAAAAAATACAATTTAATGATACCTTTTGCAATTTTCCATCATTAAAAATGATGAATAATAAAATGAGTCATTTGTTTTCAATGCAAAATAATAAATGTATTTAATATCAAAAATCCCATTACCAGATAAAAAAATTATGAATACAATACAATGATATAATAGTATTGTGAAAAATAAAAAATAAGTAAAAAAATGAAATATTAAAAAGTATATTTGATTATATTGTTATATAATTGTGAGAAAAGTGAATTCAATCAACTAATTATTGTCTTTCAGGAAAGTTTATGGGAAAGCGACTTGCGATCTCAACGAGAGCATCGATTGGGCATTCGTCAACAATTCTTGTGCAAAGGCCAATCATGTTAATAGTGAATCTGCGATCAAAAGGACTGCGACCACTTCTCAATCCGCTCCAGACCTGATTCACATAGCTTCTAACAAACTGCCATTTAGTCTTATCCCCTTCACTAAGACTTCTGAACATAGGCGAAGCTACGAATAAATTTAATTTCGCCATTGACAAATCCAGTATTGCAATCAAGTACTATTTAAATTAGAAATATCAAGTCAAATAAATAAATAAATTGATAAATAGATTTTCTTAAAAACATACATCGTCCGGGATTATGTGATCCATTTCTATTGATGATTAAGAAATAAAAGTTTGAATAATTGTGATTCAAATGAATTCATATTTATATATACGAAAATTGTAAGAAAATGTATGATGATTTCATTGTTAAAAATGATAACACAAATTATTGTATGATTCACTTCAATTGTTACGAACTAGGACCAGCTTTTGGTCCTTCAGTCAGGGTTGATTCATTCTTGGTTTCTTCACATTTAATTACTTTGCTTTTTATTTTAAGATTTCGTGGAATATCGTCATATTCGTTTATTATAATTATATCCTCAATTTCTAAACTAATTCTTTGCTTTTTTCTCTTTTTAGCTGCTTTGATGAAATATTCTATTATCTGTTCAGTGATATTCGGGCAATCTTTGATTATAATATATTCAATTGTCGTGTTAAAATTCATAAAATATTCAATTCCCATATTTGTTATTTTTGAAGAATGAACCAAATGAAATGTGTTTAGTGATTTCAAAGTTCCAAGTTTAACCAAAGATTCATCATTCAAATTATCACAATTTCTTAATCGCAATTGTTTCAATGAGGGGCAATAATAAACCAAATGCTCAATTGTGTTGTTGGTAATTTGATTATTAGTGTGTTGAAAAGACAGTCCAAAAGCAGTTAATTTTGATAAGTTCTTTAATAAAGGTATGATTGAATCGTCATATAGTATTGACAAGTGTCCGAATCGATTATTTTCTGACAGTAGCAAGAAATCCAGATTTTTTAATTTATGAAAATCATAAATCAATTTACGACCATATGATGAGAAAGTTAATATTAAACTTTTTAATTGTGGCATATTATTTGTTATTATTGACCATTTGGTTGAATTGAAATTAGTAACAATCAAAGCGAGATGTTCTGCATTCTTTCCATTCCCAGAAACTAGAGCTTCTAGTGCCATATTACAGCTGGTCAAGTGTTGGAAACCCAACCAAATTTCATTAATTTTAGGACCAAGTTCAATTAATCCTAAACCATTTACTCTGAATCCAGGAGATAATGCAGTCAAAGCTTTCAAATTCACAAGATTTCTTAATAATAATCGAAAACTACTTTCCGTCACTTCACATTTTGAAATATTCAAATAATGCAAATTCTGAAAATTATTTGCAATCACTTTAAAAGCACTTTCGCTTAAACCGCGAACATTTGCAATATTCAAATAATTAAGTCTTTTGCATCTTCTTTTCAATATCAGTGCGAATCTATCGTTCACACGATAGTCTTGTATCACAATTTTTTTCAAAATTGGAAAATAACTTAGTTGATTATTTAAATCGTTAAGGTTTAATGGTCGTGTCAATCTATTAGCATCCAATTTACCAATCATTCTAAATGAATTTGTTCGATATATATAATCGTCAATATTGGCTCGCCAAAGCTTACAAACTTGACGTAGAGGCAAAATAGATTTCCAATTAGAAGATTTAACTAATTTACTGAAAATTGTTTGTATCATTTCAGGGAACAATTCATTGAACTGAGTTGAAAATTCTTGTTCAAAATGATAAGCATGTTCAGTTTTTATTCTCTTTACATCACTCTCACTAACAATCACTTTTTTCCTTTTTCCTTTATCAATTTTATTATTTCCGCTCATTTTCGAACAAAACTATTGGAAAAAATATTTTGATTAAAATTCATTCCAAAAAAATAATCTTGTTTCATTTAGCATATATACTACATGAATCAACTGAACCGCAAATATGAGAACTCATTTGTATATTAAATGCATTTTTCAAGTTAATACAAATTTTTAAATAAATATTAAATAAAAAAAATGATCCGGTTTGATCTTGATTATGAGCTAGTATAGTCTATTCAAATTAAAACAAAGATGAGATCTTTTTTAAAAATTTGGTTAAAAACTGTAATTTCACCAAAAAATTGCTTTTAATTTATTATCAATTTTGTTCTTGTTAAAATTTGCAAAGTTGAAAAACCATACTATAATATATTTTTAACCAGATTAATATTCAACTTAATGAAAAATATGTGCATGCTAACTTGCCTTTGCCTAGATTGAAAATTAGCGAAACATATAAATTTTATCATTTTATTGAATTCAATGTTTGATTGAATTGAATGCAAAAAAATTGTTATCAAAAAGTTTTTGAAAATCTCTTGTCTTTAGTAAAGACTTGACTATCGATTGAAATGAGAGGAAAATTCAATGAATAAAATATTCAAAATGAGAAAAGTTCTAAACTTATTATTGAGATTAATCGCAATCAAAGGCTATTCTGTGCTCAGAAGAGTGTAAAATATTCCGTGTTTTTTCATTTTTAAGTGAAAAATACTAATGAAATGAAATCCGTATTCAAAGTGTAAAACGACGGCAAAAGACATACAAAGATTGAAAAAATTCCAGTTATTTCTATGAATTGAATCTTGTCAAAGGTCGAGGCCATTGACTGGTTTGGGAGAGGACTCTACTCATAATATGGTCTCTGATGTCAAAGAAAGGCAACAGACATTTAGTGGTGCAGTCCTTCAGTCGATTACTATTTTATTTGAATTTAGAAATGTTTTTGAAAAAACAGTGAATTTTTCAACCAAAATATTAAATAATATTTTAGTTTTCTTTTGAGAAAAGTTTACATAAATTACTGATTCATATGAAGTAAAGATGACTTTCACTGATAATTATTGAGAGAAAAGTGATAAAAATTCAATGAATTTTGATATCAAAACATTTTTAAAGACAGTACTCGACTCAAATCTATCAATCAAATGCATTGTTAACATTTACCCTGATCAATTGAAAAAAATTCAATTTTCTAGTGAAAATAAATTGAAGTCAAATCCCAAAAAAATGATCCTGATAAATATCAATGAAAATAATCTTGCTCATTTGACATAATTTATAAACAATTCAGAAAATGAAATCACAATTTTTAATCAAGGTTAAATAAGAGAATGTTTTGATTATCAAAAATATTTTGTGAACAAAAAAGCCACAATACAAACACCGGTTCCCCTTATTTTAGAGACAACTTTCCTCAAAACCTACACTAAAATATTATACAATTATTTTTAGGACAGAATATGTTTTTTTTGTCTTCACTTGTCTTAGGATTTGATCGACATTTTAATCAAACGATTCTTATATTTAATGGAAATTCAAAATA
>JAQGCQ010000134.1:0-21201 GCA_034699945.1 Chamobates pusillus
TTTATTTAAATGATTTGTCTTTCATATCCCAGAAAACAGTTATTCAATACTTATTTTAGAATTTTTCAAAAAATTTAAATTAAACGGTCGATCAAAATGATAGCATAAATCAGTCCGTGTTTTTGCTCTTCCTTTTTGAAGATACAGAGAAATTGGATAATTAGTAGCAAAAGTTGAGGAAAGACTTTTTGTAAATATAAGATGAAAACATGTTATTGTTTTTGTATGGTTTGAGCGCTGATTACAAGACACGGATCATTAAAATGAGTCGAAAGAGAGACTCGACTCAAAGACTTGACTTTTTCAGTACTTTTTTCTCCTCTTTTCTCTCAAATACCAAATGTGTTCGCGAATCGAATTACAGATGAGTTTTAAACTCTTAAGTCTTACATAATTAAAGCCGACAATTGAGTGGAGGGATGACCAAGATTTCCGATTGAACAAGTTTTCAGTGCGAAATGTTCATATGTTCAAGGCCTTATTTATGCTCAGCTTAAACTGGTTTACATGCATTACAACAGTCTTATTGATTGACTGAAGTCAACGGCAAAACTAAATACAAAACTAGGGATTCATTGAACAGTTTGTGTGTGCCTTGAATTGGAAAGTTATCCAGGCCTAATTGATCAAGATTTAGTAAACATTCAAAATTTTGCTTGAACTAATCAACATGCAAGATCTTTACAGTGTTTATAAGCACTGGAATTATAGGATTATAATTGAAACGAAAGTATTTTTCAAATTATTGGCACTACTGTCTCATCACTAGAGTGATCAGCATCAATTTAGATTCTAAGTCTAAGTGTATATTTAATAACCTTCATTAGTGTTTCTTCTACTTAATCTTGATTAACTTGGTCTATAATTAACTAGATTCAAAAACTGGAGTTTTAAATTACAAGAACCTTATCTGTAAATTAGACTCAAATTTTTCATTAGATATTTGTTTGGATAGAAATTAAAGGAAAAAAAATACTAATAATAAAAACTAAAGGAATAAAAATATCGAATAAAATGTTTTTATGAGAAAAAGTGTGTCGAAAGGAATTCGAGTATTGAATAAACAATAAATATTATGAAAGAATTGTGACATTCAATCAGTTAAGTAATAATTATTAGCTTTTTTCGCAATCGTTAAATACTGAATGTATTTCTTGGCTCTTAATTAATAGATAATTGAAAATCGATTGAAACTATTTGTTATCATTTGATCATAACTTCTATAGTGTTTGCAATAATCAAATCTATAAATGAATTAAATTTATTTTTCTTCATTCAATGCAATGAGTAATGAGTATTGAATTCTCTTTACTCGAAAGCAAATATTTTTAGAATAAATATTTCAGATGTCATTCAATTTGAGAGTATATTTATCTGTAAACTAGACTTCAAAGAAATTCTTTATACGAGAAAATCATTTTCAACCCAAATAGCGATTAAATATTTTGAATATTAGTGTAATTTAGACCAAAAAACAAATCAAATTTAAATAACTTATTGAATAATAATCTGAAACTATATTTACATAATTATTGTTCATAATATTTATCTAATATATTATCTCAAAGTTTTATAATCTAATTATGTTTTTTTGTTTAAATAGTTTTCAAACAAAAACAAAGAAAAACCATCTGATCCTCAATTGTGTGCTTCTCTTCTCTTTTGATTGAATTATTAAAAACAAGTAAAAGAATTCAAATTATTTAAAATAGTTTTAAAGATGAATAAAATGGTTTAACGATTGATCTAATCGTATAGTCGTTTGCTTTTTAAGTTGTGTTTCACTAAAAGATCTTAAAATGTGTTATCGTTTTGATCGCAATTAAACGCTTTGTTTTAAAAGGAGAACATTAAGGGATCGCTTCTTCTGTCGCTCTCTTTCTTATCGCTAATTATGAGACTCTTAAGACTCTTAAGAGTGGCTTAACTTTTATGAAATGCCTTTGGACTACATTTTCAATAATAACAAATAATATATTAGTTAAAAGAGATGCAAAAAATCTCTTATATAGAGAAATATTTCTCATATAATAATATACACAACAATAGAGAAGAGAGAAATCGTCGAAATTTTTTCGATGAGTCAAGAATTTTGATATTAATATTTTTTAGTGTCATTTATATTCTTCTCTATTAAAAATATGTCACAACAGTAGAGAGAAAATATGTTAACATTATTTAAAGAAAGAGACGATTTGCCGAAAGATAAAAACAAAGTTAATAAATACCAACATTTCATAAAATGGCACAAAAATCGCTCCAATAAATCAAATGTTGAACTAATCGTTTAGAAAATTATTTATTAGTATATACTTTGAGTTAATAAATAAATAAATATTAGATTAACTAAAAACTTCTCCGACGAACAAACGGCGGCTCAAGTGATGAACAGCACTGAGGAGAACGTATACTATAGAACCGGTGCTGTCTATCACTCAGTTTTTCAATGAGTAGTACATAAAAAAAAGATTACAATTTACAGCATTTCTAATCAACACTAAAGACGAATACCTTTTGCTTTCAAAATCAGACATTCCTTTTATTTTCTAATTATCCTTTCAGGCAAATAAGAATGAGCAAGGTTGTCTCAATCTTATACAAAGTTTAAATATTTAACTCATTGTTTTTGAATCAATCGATTGGGTGATAGCTAACTATTTGTATCTAGAACATAATAAAACAGACAAGATGGTGTGCATTTTTTACACATGTAAAGAGTAATAAGTGCCTGGCGCAAATGAATCGATAGTAAAAATGTGTTGGTATTTACTAAAAGAATTTGAGTGTAAGCCACACATAACCCGTTGAGAGTCTATCGGCGGAGAAATTCCCAAATCATTGACGTATCAAATGATTCCTTTAAGTGTCAAAACATTAAATAGAGTTTAAAATTGCATTTTTCTCATAGCTTTGCGACCAAAATATCCACTAAAAAGAGACTCAATTTGATAATCAATAATCTTAACTGATTTCAAAGCTATTTCTTTCACTTAAAGTTATTTTTTTTATTAATTTAATTGAAAGTATATTTGAAAGTATACTATATATTGAAGTTTGAAATGAAAACTCACTTTTGAAAAGTCGGTCTCAAAATATATTATGTGAGAGTCGGTCATAAAAAGCGTTTTTACGACCAGAGGCTATCGGAAAAGTGAACTTTCTTCAAAGTCAAAACATTAGAAAAATAGGTGATTTTAAAAATATAAAACTCTCTTCGAAGCAGATGTCTGTCTGTCAGTCATCGGCCGCTCTTTTTTGAAACTGATTTTGAATTTCAATAAAAGAAATACTAATAAATAAATCAATTAAATGGAAATGTTTTTCATAATCAAAGTAAATGTGAAAACATTTTCTATTCTGACATCTCTTTTGAAGTCAAATCACTTATCGTTTAGTTTGAGTGAAACGAATAGAAATTGAAAATTAAATTCAATGAAAATTTTTTATTTTTCTGCCGAAACGGATACTAAAAGTCTATTTTTAAATCTGAGAAAAAAGAAGTGATTTAATAGCGGAGGACAGGCTTTAATCAAATCTTGTTTTCTTGTTTGTTATGTTCTTATGTTAGGCTCAGACATATTGGACACACACTTATTCAAGTCATATGTTTCAGATGGCACTTTCCGGTAGACTTCATACACTTTTTTATAATTTAATTTTAGTGGAAAACATAAAAAACAGTTAAAACGTCAACTTTAGGGAAAGGGTGAATGAAATGACTGATCAGTGATCGGAGAAAAAATATAACGTTTCACTCAATCCGTTTCTCCATCAATACTCACTTAAGACTAAGTTTATGTCAATTTAGTGAAAAGTTTGCCAAATAGAGCGACATATCCTGTTATCCTGTTTTGGCTCTCAATTATTTATGGCCTTCTTTTAAGAGGCGCTCACTTTCTCTCTCTAAGAGAAAAGTCTCGGTGAGAATCATCACAAGTCTTGTCCAAATGATTGTAAACTGTGGTCATTTTACATGCCTTCCTAATGGAACTCTCGACTAAGTAAATGTGCGCCCATTTCTCCACATGTGTTCACTGATGTCCTCCTCCTTCAGACAGAAGAGTATTATATGAAATGATATGACATATAATACACTAATAATGACTCTATAGATCTCAATGTATCCCAAAATCACTAAAATGCAGTTAAATCACAGCTCAGAGAGAGAGAGAGAGAGAGAGAGAGAGAGAGAGACCCATCTGAAAGACTTTGTCGAATGTCGTTCTATTTATGTGTGTGTCTGTGCGTATAAGTGCTGTTTGGCTAAGAAGGCAAGAGTGAGAGCACCATCACTGGGTATTGTATGGGTCGCTGAATACTAGACCTTAGACTTCCGTCTTTTGAGAGCGATTTGATGAGCCATAAGAATATTCTGTTGCAATCAGATAGTGAGCTAACAGCCAGAGCTGGGGATCAGATGCTCTTATATGGGTGATAGGCAACAATCCATAATAGAGTCAGCCCTAACAATCACACCATCACAACAACAACATATACATCATTAAAAAATTAGTGAATTGCTATCTATTCGTTTGCATCAATCCATTCATTATTAGAGTAATAATTGAGATAATTATGGAATGGCTTTAAATTGATTGCTATTAAGTTCTTAAACGCTTTGCGCTAACATTTGAAGACAATAAGCATATAATAAATGGCAAAAATGTTATTTATTTTTGTCATCGGATAGTTTGCCAAAATTCAAGACTCATATAAAATGTCGAATATTTTAGAAAAATGTTTGTGCGCTCAAAAAAACTGATGAAAAACTGATTGACAAATAATTGAATTTTGTTGGCAAACAAAAAATTGTTGAACAAAAAACTACTATTAAATGAATGATAAAATGATTGGCAAATATGTTAAGTCTTATGTCTGTCGTAAATGTCTTATCATATCTAAAGACGACAAACGAATGCAAAATATTTTGCCTAAAACTTTGTTATTCATCCGTAAGAATACAAAATATAGAGAATGTTATCATATGTTAACCGATGCCTACCTTTTGATGACTTATCAGATGAGTTGTATGTCTGTTGACTAAGAGCTCTACTGAAGTGCTGGTCGACGACAGATGAAGAATCACCAGAAAAATAAGTAAAAACAACACAATTAGCGGATATATAGTGAGCATCGGCTGCACTGTCACTCAAAGTGCCTGCGGCTGACTGCGAGCCAACTGTCCCGCTAGAAGATGACGATCTCCTTTCACCAGCAGCTGATCTGATGGCCGATACCGACTCTTTTGGTGACGAGTCGTCTTTGATTCTGGGGTTTGTTGTCGATGACTGTGACGGCGGTGGCGACGAATCCACTAATTTTCTAGACGTCACTCCACTCGACAAAGAGTTAGGATTAGTGGCGTTGACTAAATTAGAACTGCTTTCACTGAAGGCCAGACCACTTCTGTTGGATGTGTCCATCGGCGAGAAGTTGTTGGCACCGAACAGCGATGCAGTGGACGATTGGTGGCCGGTGGCCGACGGCCGTTGCGGATACGGGAAATAACTCGAATAAGGCTGGTACATCACTTGCGAGCAGCTCATGACTGGTACCTAATAGACGCTGAATTGGGTCTAAACTGTGGCTCCTCTGCTCTTCGATGGCTTCGGTGTCAAGAAAGTGATGAAATAACGAACTCAAAGCACATCTTATGCACTAAAGGAGTGGTCTATACAGGAGTACAACTCCGCCCAACTGTTTTACCATTGATGCAGCGATCGATGCGAAGGGTGAGCACAGCTCTGCTTATGTCATATCCAACACCGCTGTTATGCAGTGTTTGTCGACATTTGAGTGCATCTCTAATATTACTGGAAATGCGTTTCGCCTTTCAATAAGTGTTGATATAAAACAATATCGTTATATATATTGTTATATACGTTATGTTATATAACATCTATTACTCGATCCGTTCAATGCATTTATATTACATCAACTCTTAGGCAAAAAGACATGCAGTTGAGTGAACAGGGCTTACATCATATCATACAATGAGTGGAAGCTCAGGGCAATCATAGATTTAATTAACTCTGGACCCAAAAAATTTATTTATCTGAGTAATGGTAGTAATGGTAGACATATATTAAACTCATATATGAATTATTGTTTGCTTTTTATTAGAGAACTGTATATTGGAGTGAATCCGATGCCATCACTCACTATATTCTGTGATGTGTTTCACTTCTTATACACTCATCTAATTCTCTTACAGTTTTGTCTGTCAAGAAATGTATCACTAAATTAAGTTATAGACAGAGCGCTGAGCTTTCAGTTTGTAGTTTGTCTCACATTCTCTCATATTCTCTGTTCTTAACTCGAGAGGAATACCAGTCTCTGAGTGGAGCACCACATCTACTCTAGTATTGCCAACAAAATGCAAAGTTTGCGCCTTTTGAATAACGAGCGTAAAACTCTACCATCAGCTTTGAAAAACACTATTGCAGTAACTCTTATGCTGTGCTCTCTCTCCTCTCTCTCTCTCTCTCTCTCTCTCTCTCTCTCTCTCTCTCTCTCTCTCTCTCCTGAAGAATGGTCTGTTGCGTAACTCAAATATTTTGTGCCGTAACTGAAAAATTCTTTTGTTTTTATTACCACAAACTCTCATATAATGCCTGACATAGGATTACAGCATTAGAAGCCATAGACAGTTACGAAGGGGGTGGACAGGGATAGGCAACACTATGCCAGAGCATTGCAACTAAAAATCTAATGTAATTGAAGAGCAACGGAGACAACGATAAGAAACAAAAAGAGTAAAAAAGATAAATTGTATGAAAGAGAAGATTGTGAAGAATTACTCACTAAATACCAGTTCACTCTCTCTTCTCAAAGGTTTGCATTGAGTTAACGGTTAATACAACTAATGAACAATACATACAATACATACACGTATTCGCAGCCAAACAACAAATGAAAACATTTTTCCTAACTTTTAATTTTTTTCCTAATTTTTAAGATTCTTATCTCATTTAAAATGTTTTCAAATGAAATGAGATTTGATAACAAAATGAGATCTTTTTTCAAAACAGACATTAATCTATTCGTTTGATTCTAATGTATATTCTGTTTAGCGTTAAAACAATAGGATTTTATTCTATGATTTGATTGGATTTCTTTATATTGTTCTCAATGACTAAATCGACTTAACTCTGAATTCATATATAGAGTCCATTACTTTACAACTGTCCCCAAGTATTGGGTGCCATATAATGCCATATATCTTATTCTGTTATCTTAAAGCTGTTTAACATTTTGTCGTTTGAATTATTGTTTAGGTTTTGATATATACAACAAACTGTTAGCTATTTTGCAAGAAAAAAATCTCGACAGGAATGCAGATCTCGTGCACTCATTTTGTCGACTTTGGAAAAAAATGGCAAATATTTTCTTTGCTCAGCACTACTCTGAAGAAGACATTTATTGTTAAGTTTAGAGTATTTAGTGAACAGGAGATGAATTCCCGTCCAAAACAAAGTCCGCAATAAATACTCGTTGCTATTCAAGCAAATGATTTCAACCAAAATCTAAACGAATCTTATTTTTTGTTTCGATTCTTGTGATAGATTAGAGTCCGACACAAATTCTTATCATTTCATTTTTCACGGCTTTCACTAATTTCAGATAAAATGCATGAAAAGAATGTAAATTCTGACAGGGTCAATTAAATCTACCAGAACTTCATTAATTTACAATCAATGTCTTCATATAAAGTTGATCTTGTACAAAGTATATCTTGTATATAAGTTGATCTTGTATATAAAGTAATTATATTGAATTGATCAGGATCACTTTAAATAGCAATTTCTTTCATATCTATTTTAATATTTGAATTAATTGATTGATTGAGGCATCAAAATGATGGAAGTGTTAAGAGTGTTGAGAGCAAGGTTACTTTATTTCCCACTCAAAAATGATTGGAATTGACACAAAAATATCAATAATGGTTTTTTTTTTGAGTGAAGTCACAAAAACCAAATGAAAATTAATTTGAAACCAAAGTGGAGTCGAAGAGACGGATACTTTTTTAATAAACTTCAACTGAAATTCTTTTTAGCATTTTATGTGTGATGTGAGCCATGAAATTGAGTCGTCTTTGAATTGTTTTTAATTAATGAATAACTCAATAAAATGTATAACAAATAGTTTGATACTGAATTCCAGCTGTGCTCTAAACAGGTATCAATTCTGTCCATATTCTCTCAAATGTCTGAATCATTCCTACTGTGCGAGAGAGAGAGAGAGAGAGAGAGAGAGAGAGAGAGAGAGAGAGAGAGAGAGAGAGAGAGAGAGAGAATTTAATCAAAAAACTTATGCTTAAAGACATTGAGATTTTATTACTGGAAAACAGAGCATAAAAAAGAAGAGATTTTTCTTTAGAATACCTGAAAAGTTAATTAATTAACTTCAGTACTAATGAAATATTTGAAACAAAACTAAATTTATTGCAATGAGAAAACTGATTAAATCAGATGTTCTTTTAAAATCTCATCAAAAATCAGGTGAAATAAATTGAGAAAAGTGTTGATTTGATGAATAAATTGACAAATATTTGTGATATTCTGTAGAAATAAAAGTGAAAATAATTTAGATTCTTGAGAGCGCACGATATTCACCGATAATTCAATAATTATTTGTGGTATTCAAAGAACGTTAACTTATATGTTGTAAGAAAAATGACCAAATTGTTCAATGGATCAATTTTTAAGCTCAAATCAAACCATTATCGATGAAATTTTCAATTAATAACCACTATTTTATTCTCATATAAAGTGATTTTGTCCGACATTTTCGAGTTTAATGGTGAGAAAGTTCACAATATATGGTGTGCTATCGGGTACTCCTCCTCCTTCTCTTTGGCTGATTATTTGAAGTTATCTGAAAACAGTCATATTGTGTGTGTATATGTGGAGAGTCATAAAATGAATGGCAGTCTGGTATCTATAGGGACTGACACTTACAGACAATCCGACCGATCGATCGCTCGGCTCTAACACTGAGAGCCAACACAAAGATTGAGCTCAGCTTCTGATCCTATAATCAAGTATTTCATATGAAAAGTCAAAGTTATGCTAACAGTTAGGCGTTTAGGTAAGGGATATGTTAGGGATATCGGAGTGTTTCTCATATTTTGAATTTCTGGTATTTTTTTGAATTAACGAAATGTTAACGAAATGTGTGGCAAAAAATTCTTATTACAGAATCATTCGGTTATAACTTTTTACACAACAATTATGAATTGAATGCAATTTTGGGCTCATTTTTATAATAAGAAATGTTCGCTATTTGTCTCACCTTTCAATTGAGGCAAAAAAATAAGTTATAAAATGTTTTTAAACAAAAAATATTTGCGTCTATTCTGTGAGCAAAAAATAACAACATTTCGAAAATATTTAGAAGTTTTTAAATTCAAATTCCTTAAACATTTATTTAGGGCTCATTTATAAACTCCACATATTTTACGTTTTTATGATAATTATGTTATTATAAACTCGATTATCGTTTGGTTTGTCAGTTCAGAGCCCTTTTATTTTCACATTTAGTGTATAACCAATGAATTTCTTAGAAAACATTAATTTCAATGTATTTTTCTTCTATCAAATGATTAGTTTTAATCCAAATAATAGCCGAAGAATTCGGAGATTTTCAATAAGTTCTGCAAATAATTGAGTTAATTGTCGATTGCATTCAATTATAAATTTCACGTCAAATGAATGCTTAGAATTCCTTATTATCGACAAACAGTGTCTTTGTTTCCGACACTCGTATTGAAGACCAAAAAAATCTCAAATATTAGTCAAAACATAATTTTAATCGCAATAACTATTTTTGAGTCAAATTTTTTGTTTGTTATTTACATAAGTATTCGTAATCAGTGGTCAATCGGTATGTGTTTCCTCTAACTGTAGGCCTGAGTGTCGTTTGTTTCGACAGACACTCCACTATTATTGCTAAGAGTATAGCTCTGGAGAGCTATAGATCTGTACGGCTGTTGAAAAACCGCAAAATTGGTGCTGAAAAAGTGATGTAACCAATGATTAAAAGGTATTTTTGTCTTCAGACCCACTACACCAAAGAGCCAGCAGAGGTGCACACATATGAGAGCACAGCCACTATGTGACGGCCACCCACTGAGTCATGTGAAAAAGTTAATCAAAAAGAGCTTTTTTAATGTTTTAAAATTTGCGATAAATAGCTCGGATTACAAACAATAATAGAGAGCATACCTGTGCTCTCAAGACCTCAAACCAAATGAGAATTGAATCCAATGACTAAATACTGTATTAACTAATAATACACTCATTACTAACAATTTATTGCCTCCGCTTTTACTTCACATTTGTCTTAACAGTGCTCTCTCGGAGTCGCCTAAGTTTTGATGAGAAGCACCGGTGCCACCAAACAGGACTGACAGCGAATTATCGTCACAACTAAAGATAAATTTAGTTGAGTTATACCAAAAAATTTGATAAAAATAATGTGTTTTTCGTTTTTTCTTATATTAAATGAGGAAAGACTTTCTTAATAGACGTTTAGATTTGATTCAAAAGTCTGTGAATCAATCAAAATGTGATTTTTTTCATTTGGATTTCAATTTAGATATCTTTCCAGTTATTCACTTAATACTAATCAGATAACACAACAGATTGAGAGGCCAAAAAAACCTCCTAGATGATCAGATGATTAACCCTGAGCATCATGTGGTTCGCATCCACAATAAATTGAAATACCCAGAAGTCTAGCGAATTGATAGTAACAAGAACCTATTCATTATTGAATCTAGATAATGAACTGAGATTATAGAGCCCTCTATATTCGAAGTTAACATGCTAACTTTGAAACTCACTCATTCTATCCAATAGAAGGCATTACTAAATGTTTAGAATTTTTTTGTAAACATTTCAAAACTCATCCGAAGTAAACAAAACTTTTTTTTTGAGATTTTGTTTAATTTTTTCATTTAAAACAACAGAAAATTACTTATATTTGTGTCGAAGAAGAATATTAGTTCAAATGAAGACAAATTGTTTCGAAAAGAAAACTTTAAAATCACTTTATATGAATCCTTTCCAACTTTTTTTTTAAAAAAGTTATTTAAAATTAAATGATTGAAAATTAATTATTTGTAAACAAATAATAGTCACGTGTTTTACATGTGATTCAATTCAATGTTTGTTTTGATTTTGTTTTCATATTTTTATTTCTTTTAAATTATTTATTAATTGATTCACTTTTGTAATAAGTATTAATGGTTTGAATCTGTGATTAAATCAATGATCAAATGTCTTCATCAGTCACTCGATTCCGAAGTATTCGAGAGAACAGACATTATATTTATTTATACATTGAATTGTAATCAAACTTTTATTACTCTTTAAATCAATTATTCATTTATTAATTGTTTTCATATAATTATCAGAGAATTTGCATCAAAAGAGTCCAACGAAGAGATTATTGAAAGAGAATTCAAATTAATAATAATGTCTTCAATGAAATCACTTTTCGGTGATTTTGGTTCTAAAATAGTCATCGATTTAATTAAATACAGAGAAAGTGATTCCAAGGCTTTTATCCGAACAAATGCCAGGTATTTATCGAATTATTCAATAAATTTTTGTCAATATTCTGGTCTCAAATAATTAGAGATTTGGTTGAAGTTATAAATGGTTTGACAGTCGCTTCCCATTGGAATCAAAGAGTCTGTGCTTTTCGTATAAATAAGGTTTTGTCGAATCAGTCATTAATTAAACAATTCTTAAGTTGTATTCAATTGTTGTCAGATCTGTCACTCGTTGTCATCGCTGGCCATCGAATCAATGGATCCGTTGATTATCGACTAATTATACAAATATTTATTGCATTTTAATTTTCGATTTTATAATATAATGATTATTAAAGTCAACAAAAAAGTGGACATTCATTCTATAAATTATATGATCAAAAATATGATCCTTATTTAAATAATCTTGGTGTTTATTCAAAATTATAATGTAATATCACATTTAATGAAAATCTCAATTTGTTTTGAATTCTGTTTTCAAGACAATTGTCATATAATTTGTAATTTGATGTAAACCGAAATGTGAGCAAACATTTTATTAAATAAAATTTTATTTTTTCCAAATATTGAATGAAATTACTGTACAAACAATTGTATGAAATTAATTATAATTACCGGTCTATTTAATAGGGAGGTGTGCAAACGAAATTTTTAATAAAAATTAAATGCCTTGATTAAATTCAAATATTTTTGTGTTATTATAAACTTGAATAATTAACGAATAGCAAAAATACATCAAAAATTATTCAAATGTGATAGGTCATTTGTTTTTACTTTACTGAAAATTTTGTTCGAATTTTGGCTTTTAAAGTGTGATTTTTTTTTTGTTGAAAAATATGAATATTTATCTTGATGATTAATAAAACTCAAAATCAACTCTATATTATAGGAAGATTTAAGATCTTTAATTTCAAAACAAAAATTATTATTTTATTTAATATACTTTTAAAAATAAACATTTAAACACAAGGCCATTTTAGTGTTTTGTCACTTGATTAAATGTCTAGGTAATCTCTATGGGGTTTTAACATTGGTTAAAAACGAAAAAATTGAGAGAAAATTTGTAAATTCAGAAATTAAACTAAAATTTAACCATGATTAATAAAATTTTATTATGGAATCATTGAATGATAAGTAAAGTTAAATTAAATGAGAAAATTTATTAATTTCATCAAGGTATATTTTTTGTTCGAAATTTTTAATACGCACGCCCCTATTAAATAGGTAGGTAGATTTTAAATGATATAAATCTCTGAAACCAACAAAAATTAAAGACAGAATATATAAAATATAAGTTTAGATGAAAACTAATCGAAGAATGAATAAATAAATACACTCGACTGCCGATATTATTAACACGATTATTCATTAAATCAAATCATTTTTAACATTGATATCTAGAGGTTGTTCATAAAAAAGAATTCATAATATGGGCCTAATATGGGAATAGAGAGAGAAAATAGAAGTGAAAAATAAATTTATATATAAATCATAAATTCCAAAAAGGAGTAAAAAAGACTTTAATATTGAGTTTAAATTTGTTTTGTATTGTACTCAGAGTTAGAGACAAATAAAATTCTTTTTACCTAAAAATTACAGCAATTTTACACAACAATCAGTAATTAACTCAAAAAAGTATGTGTTCTTTGTCTCAGATGTTTGGCAGCACAGGATATCACTCGATATTATAAAACATTTCATTTTTGGACAAAATTTATATATTATTTTACATTAAATTGCAGTTAAATTAATGTCTTTTCATATGAAGGGACAGGTGATCGGACCGAGAGAAAGAGCGCTGACACAACTGGCACTTAAATGGTTTTTGACCGGTGTGTTTGCGAAAGTGTCGGGTGAGCTCATCGGATCGGGCAAACTTCCAGGTGCAGCCCTCCCACGTACACGTATATGGCTTTTCTCCTGAAAACACAACAAAAATAAGATTAATTAACATTAAAATAATTCCAAAATCATTCATTGAAAATGGATTTACTTTTAAAAATTAACTAGTCAACAATTATTTCAAAACACTTTGAGTCATAATTAACCTTGATTCTCTTTTATTTGATCAATTAAAAAAGTTTAATTTAGAAAATATAAAATTATATAAAAAATACTTCAAAGGAATTGAGTGAACGATAAAAATTGATTGCTATAAAAGTTTATAAATGATTATTAAATTCACCAAAAACGACATTCATTTCATGAATTAAATGTTTAATAATAGAATTCCAATTTAAATAATCTTGGTGTTTATTTATAAATTATAAAGAAAATTAATTGATATCACATTTAATAAAAATTTGATTCGAATTCTGTTTTCAAGACATTTGTCATATAATTTGTAATTTGATATAAAAGTAGTCAAAGAAATTGAGATCTAATTCTTATTATGAGTTGAAATCAGATATTCTGTTAAATATTCAAACAATTCTTAAAAATATTAGGAATAATTTACAGAAAAGTTTCAAAATGTATTGTATTTTTAATTTGATTGCATTTGTTATCACTTTTTGTAAGTATAACTAAAATTATTTATTAATTATATTAATTAATTGAAATTGAATTCAGTGTTTGAGTCAATTGTCGGAAATGTTGTAAATATAGGAAAATACAATCAATTAAATCCTAAAGACTGCGGTTATTCGAGAGTTTCTCTCGAAGTCAATACCAATTGCTTTGAATGGCATAAAGATATTATCCCTTCTCTGACCAGAAGTAAAAACGTGTCAATCGGCGAAGTGCCCTGGGTTACTTTGCTTGACATCGATACAAAACTAGATAACACGTAATTATTATTGAATGAAATAATATTTAGTTTTATATAATAAATAGAAGCACCGGTTGGAAATGCAGTGGTTCTGTTATCGCTGGTCAATGGGTTATAACAGCCGCACATTGCTTGGAGGGGTGGGTATTGTATGCAATTCTAAAAAACGATTTTTAATTGATATCAATTAAAGTATGCAAGGGGAACTAATGAATCAGAAAAGATGACGCACTTATAGGTTCACTCGAATTCCTATAAGTTCAAAGCCAAAGTAACACCAATGCTTTACTGTTCAAGGGAAATTTTCTTTAATAAATCTGGGTATCGTTGCGAAGGTACCTGCAAAGGTACCTTAGAATTTAAGTTCCCCGAGCATAAATTAAAGGAATTACTTTAAATGGTTTCAAACTTTAAGAGCATTTCTTTTGTATTTCATTCAGAAATGTTATTCAAACAAATTATAAAAACTTTATAGTCATTCAAATTCTATGACTAAATATAATATATTGTTATGTTTTTTGTTTCGTAAATCATTAATCGCTTAATTTGTAGTTAAAAACATTTACTCAAAAACTTGATTCTACTTAAAATGAAAAGAAAGGTGTCCTCTATCTATAACAGGTCTGTTTTATGCTAACAATATAATATATTGTAAATAATATAAATGTGCATGTTCAGTTTTCGATTTTAGAATAGTCTTACAACTTATTCCTGATTTTGTGTGAATTCTTTACAGAATGTGTTCATTAAATATACGAATAATGTTTATATAAAACTGATTTCATTTTACATTCGACTCAATCTTTTAGTTCAGTTGAATTGGTCCGGATATATATGGGGTATAACTTCACCTTGGACAAACTCAGTCAACAACATTATTATGAGGCAAATGAGATATACATTCATCCAAAATTTGATACCGTGGGTCACCGAAATTTTGACCTTGGTCTTATTAGAATTCCAACACCAATTAATACCACTAATAATAACGGAATTTATGCGCTCGAAAACAGTATTTGTTTGCCTGAAAAGTGGCATGGTCATTATTATGATAGAAGATATGAATATGTGATGATGAGTGGGTGGGGAAAAGGAAATGACACCACAAATAAATCCTTAACTCTTCAGATAAGTTATTGGGCCATGGTAGACTATCGATACAATAGTTCGAGTACAATGATGCCAACATTTTACACCTTTCCAATGGATAACCAAGGAAGTTGTATGGTAGGTTAATTAAGAACCTCATCTTGTCCAATTAGATTGATAATTGCTAGATACTTTGAAATGATATTTCCTTTTATTCACTAATTTAATATTTTTTGAATCCTATAATACCCCCCCCCCCAAAGGGTGATTCCGGGGGTCCGATCTGGCAATACTATATGGGACGGGCAGTCATTGTTGGGGTTCATAGAAGCCGTAATTATGTAACTAATGATGGGTGCACTCCACCAAACAACCCTGGACATTGGAGCAAAAATGTTTGGATTGATCAAGAAATAGACTGGATCAAAAATATTACTCAACTCGATTGAGAGTAAATATAAAAAGGATTTCAATTAAAATTAATGTAAATTAAAAACAAACTAAAGATTTCACTAATTTATGATTCAATACTAATCGCAGACTGAGTTTCAGATTATTTATTAAATATATTTATAACTGACTGTCCATTAGTTTAATATAATTCAGACAAAAGTTTCAAATTCATAATTAGACTACAATTAGGCCCTGAGTTATTCACCCGTCGATAGGCAGACTTCGAGATTTGCAGATTAATTTGGCCGCACCGTCGATCTGACTAATTCGGGATCTTTTTGTATTAGTCTAAAAATAAATTAAAATGTCAATAATTTCATAATTATTTCATACAAAACTTCAATTTATAATATATTGGAATAGAATTTATTCAAAATATAATAAAGTAAAATTTATGTTATGTGCATGATGAGGTTTGTTTTTATTAATCATCAATTAAATACCAAATGCTATTAAACAATAAAATTTGTAATAAAATACTTTTTCCTCCGATTATCAATAATTTAATGAGTAATTATCATAATGAACATGGACATTCCATAACTTAATCATGAAACGGAAAATTAAAATATTAGTAATAGTTTTATATTAATTCATATCAAAAGTGAAATCAAAATTCATTAATATTCATTAAATTCATCAATAGTTTCAGTCATTCAATTAAAAGAATATAAAAATGTATTTAATTTATATTTTTATATCATTACTTTCGTTAATAAATATAATTAATACTCAAAATAATGATAAAAATGAAGGAATCGTCGGACCGATTGAGACGACCACAAAGGAAGCTGAAGTAAGTGATTGTAATTTAATTTTGAAGTCAAAGTTTATAAGAATCACGTAATTTAACTAATAATAGAGGAGGCGATCTATTAGTGCCTCGATATAATAGTGTCTCAAAGAAAATGATTGGGAAATTCGGTGCTTATAATAAATAACTGTAAATGTGGTCAATATGTTTAAAGAAAGGCTTAATGAATAAAAATAAATAATTATTTTAAAATTGATTCAATTAAATTAAGCGCCGAATATACACAATCCTTTTCTTTGAGACACTATATAGATCGAGGCACTAATAGATCGCGTTCTCTATATCAATTAATTTGATTATTAATATTTTATAAACAGGAACGATTACCTAATATTAGATACACTGTTGTTTCAGAGGAAACCACAACTCTTGTGTCTGAATCTCAAAACAATGAATGTCTTAATTCTGTTTCAAAGCAGAAAATCACTGAAAATGATTGCTTTGGATATGTTTTGGTTATTATTATAATTTCTGGAATTTTATTCATTCTTTTGATTATTTTGTTTCACAATAAATGCAAATCGTGTCGAAGAAGAGTCGGATTCGGTCACAAATACAACATATCTAAGGCCTGGGAGGAAAACTTCACCCAATTTTATATACGACCAAAAAGTTGTGATTCAAACTCTATTACAATGCAAACAGAAAAGGATAGATATGTTCCGGCTATGGATCCGGAGGTTAGACTACGAATCATAGAATGGATTAATTTGAGTCCATTTTCTTCGAGTTTCGGTGATTATGAATCGGACAACAATTCGGACGAAGAAATTGAAGAAATCCAATAAAATCTGAGCTTTTCTATTATTTGATTATATTGTATATAATTTATATTTTAAATATATTTTTAATATGAAATTTTTGTGATTTTGGTGAAACAGTTTTAAAAAATTGAAATGTATTAGAGATGTTCAAGCAAGTTGTTACTTAAATATTTCATTAATTTATGATTCAATACTAATCGCAGACATAAAGTTTCAAATTATTTATTAAATTGATTTATAACTGACTGTCAACTAGTTTAATAATTTATTCTTCGGTAGAAAGTTTCAAATTTGTAATAAAGTACTTTTTTCCTTCGATTATCAATAATTTAATGAGTAATGATCATAATGAACATGGACATTCCATAACTTGACTTATTATAATGAAATCTATGATAGTTTTATATTAAACTCATATCGAGAGTGAAATTAACATTCATTAGTATTTTCAGTTAATAATATCTAAAAATGTATTTAATTTATAAATCAATTAATGTTATTATTAATATTTTATAAACTCATCCAATTAATATTGAATAATTGTAATAAAATACCTTTTTCCTTTCTTTTATCAATAGATTAATGATTAGTCATGCACATTCTATGAAATGGATTATATGACTCATGAATATCTGAAATACTCGGAATAGTTTTAGTTGATTTGAAATGAAATGAAAGTTAAATTGATATTTCATTAATAGTTTTGAGTCTTTGAGACTATTATTACTTTGATTGGAGTTTTCGATAATAAATGCAAATATAACTAAAAACTATAATAAAAGTGAGAGAATCCTCAAAATGAGTTAAATCAAGTAAGTGATCATGATTAAATTGAAATTTTCATGATTATAAAAATCTCAAGATTTAACTCTAGATAATCTGATTTTTGATATTTTATAAATTATAGCCTAGATTTGAACCTAGTTCCACTATTATCTCATGAGAAACCACAACTGATTTTCCACGCAATCAAATATTAAATCATTTCAAAGCAGAAAATCACTGAAAATGTTTGCTTTGGATATGTTTTGGTTATTATTATAATTTCTGGAATTTTATTAATTCTTTTGATTATTTGGTTTCACAATAAATACAAATTTTGTCGAAGAAGAGTCCGATTCGGTCACAAACACAACATATCTAAAGACTGGGATGAAAATGGTGTCGACCCCACATTCAAAAGACATCCTCAAAGCTGTGATTAAAACTTGAATAAAACGATATCGGAAAGGGATAGATATTGAGCCAACTATTGTTCGGGGGGTTAGACAACGAGTCTTCGAATGGTTAATATTGAGTCCGTTTTGTTTGAATTGTAATGAATACGATTCGGACAACAATTCAAACGAAGACTTAAACGAAATCCAATAAATTTTAAACTTTTCTATTATTTGAAATAATAAAAACTTTTAGAGTTTATTAGATTTCGTTTAAGTCTTCTTTTGAATTGTTGTCCGAATCGTATTAATTGAAATTCAAACAAAACGTACTCAATATTAATGTTAATCATTCTATGACTCGATGTCTAACCTCCGGATCCATAGTTGGTTCATATCTATCCCTTTCCGATATCATTGTATTCTATAATTTAGTTTTCTTTTATCTATTCCTTAATTTTTATTAAAAATATTTGTGAATTAAAATAATTTCAATTAAGTTTAGTTGTATTGTATTAAAAGCTCAGAATAATTATCCAAATAAAACTTTTTGAAACCTTGGTCATTTTACATTATGAGCCCATAGGTGTCAGTAAATATATCGCCTGCGATTATCATCAAGTGTTAAATCTACCTTGATTCTAATGATGAAACATTGAGAATATTTCCAATATTAATATTAGAATAAAAATCATATTTTATTTTTTTCCAAATATTGAATGAAATTACTGTACAAACAATTGTATGAAATTAATTATAATTAGATTTTAAATGATATAAATGTCTGAAACCAACAAAAATTAAGGACAGAATTTATAAAATATAAGTTTAGATGAAAACTAATCGAAGAATAAATAAATAGCGAGAAAATAGAAGTGAAAAATAAATTTATATATCAATCATAAAGTGGTTCTGATTTTTCAAAAAAGGAGTAAAAAAAGGACTTAATTATTGAGTTTTAATTTGTTTTGTGTTGTACTCAGAGTTAGAGACAAATAAAATTCTTGATTTTTTACCTAAAAATTGACAGCAATTTTACACAACAATCAGTAATTAACTCAAAAAAGTATGTGTTCTTTGTCTCAGATGTTTGGCAGCACAGGATATCACTCGATATTATAAAACATTTGATTTTTGGACAAAACTTATATAAAAATTTTTACATTAAATTGCAGTTTGAATTCAAAATGATTTTCCAAAGAAGAAGAAAAAAAGACATAAAAACTGGAATTTTTTCGTTTCATTTAAAAGTTTAGTTTTATAGCTGTTATATAAAGAGGTTTTTTTAGAAGAAAAAAATTCACAGTTTTAATGGCAAATGACATTTCATTGCACCCATAGTTTTAAGGGACCCCAATTCCAAAGGCCTGTTCCTCTCTCTTCTTCACTGAAGAGGACAATCACTTGAATTAATCAAATGTTTTATGGATTACAGGATTGGAAATTAGTTACGAATTTTGAGTTTCCTTTAGTTTTATATGAGTTTAAAAATAAAGTAATTAATTCTTTCAGTAAATAACTGTCAGAAAAGGTTTGATTAAAAAAAGTCACATCAGAACAGAACAGAACATATATGGAAAGGACATAGACCGCATTTTTTGTGTGGATTTCAAGTGTTTTTGTAATTTTAGGCACAAATATATTCTTTCTCTCAGGAAAAGGATTTAATGACTTGTTTTGTAATTTAATTTTGTTTTACAACAAATACTTTCCATTTGTTTAGAAATTATAAATTTTAGGCAAAAATTAATTGAAAGGAAAATAAAAACAAAGATTTGAAAATTTACGTATCGATGGATGAGTGGAAGCCCTAAAACTGTGGATTCAAATGGACTAATGATTTGACAAAAGAAAAGAAGTGAAAATTAAATTAATTTTCAAAATTTAATCTAAAAATTTCTAATATAATAATAATGTTAACAAAAATAGTGAGCAAACAATAATTGCTGTCAAAGAAGAAGTTTGAGAATAAGAAAAGGAGTTTTCAAATCACATGCAAAATGACATTCAATTGTTCTGTTTGTTTGTATTATAAGAGTTCCGGTTTTTGTTTGTATTACAGTTTTGAGCATTAATTGAGAAAACAGTCGTTTCTTTAAAATTAATAATTTTTGTCCACAAAATTAATTTAAAAACAATTATCTGTTAATTAATATAATAATAATTAGAGTTTTTATATCTATTAATATAATTACAATTAAAAACAAAATTAATTTGAAAATTCTTTAGACATATCTATTCACACAATTATTTAAATTTGAAAAACATCTGAAGTTAAACACAGAATATCTGTTTGACGGGCGCTGTTGTCGATCACTTGCTGTCCCAAAACGCACAGTTATCTCTTGTGTGCTGTTCTCCAGTTGTGTTGATTAACAAGTGTTTGAAGAGAGGAATAAATCAAATTCTTAATCAAAATTCAATTCAATTGAAGTTTAAATTAAAATTTGTTTCTTTTTTTGTGACACATGAGAGTCGGCCCACAAATCACTTAAATAAACAACAGAACACTGGGAGTGATAATAGAGCCGAGAGTTGGCGTACGTTTGGCGAACAGCCGTTCCTTTAAATAATTATATTCTTATTCTTCATTG
>JAQGCQ010000135.1:0-21175 GCA_034699945.1 Chamobates pusillus
ATCGTCTGGTCATTTGTGGGCGTTCTATGGTTTGGGTGCTTCCAATTGGCTACAATAATTGCAAGAACAAAATGAATTCATTGATTCATTTACTCTGTTAATAGTTATTTTTAATTGAATTTTAGGAAATTTGAACATGATCAATCTTGTTTGAAAAAATGAGTATGGTCTTTTTTAAATTAATATCAGATTAGGAAAAGTTAATGAATAGCATATTGTTTATTGAGTTAATACTTTACTTGAGATTGATTTACCTTGCTCACATGGGCTTTCATTTTATAAAGATTTAAATTATTTATTATAGATATGTTTGAAAAGTGTTCACAAATTATTAGTTAATAACTTATTCGTTCGTCTTATTAATGACCAAATGATTGGAATTATAAGAGTTGAGTCAAACCAATGTTCAATCGATTAAAATTACCAAGTTAATATATATTTATATTGATATATGTTTACCATTTGAGGTCAATCTGAGATGTATTGCAAACTTATCGATTTAATAAAGAAAAAGGAACGTGCTTCTTAATAATTATGTTCCTTTTTTGTGTAATTGAACCAGTCAAAATATATGTTTGATTATTGCATTTCTTTGATATGAGCAAGGATCATTGAGATACTCAATATTGCATTTCTAGCAATATTCATGACTTATAAAGAATTTTTTTTAATCGTTGAGAAAAAAATATTGACAGACATTGAGATAAGAGAAGAGTGGAGTCAAAGCAAACATTCTATGAGAGCACAACTTTTGGTGTCATTGACTGCACTCAATGGTAGTGTCGGTCTTCTCATCGATTTTTAATGATTAAGTTTTTATGACATTTAGTCGTTGACAACAAAATTGATTTAAAACTAAGAAAATCAAAAACAATTGTTTTTCTGAAATCATGTAATTATTTTATAATCGTTTATTTTTTGTTTCATTTTTTATCGAACTTTTATTACTTTTTTTTCTTCGAAGAAAATCAATAAATTTTTATTTCGGAAGATTTCAATTGATTTCAAGTAGAGTTTGCCTTCAAATCATTCATTCATTTGAGTCCATTGCGAATATTGTTCGCAAAATGATTGAGTGGGGAATGGGTTCACTCAAATCCGCTGAAATTAAAATTGGATCAAAAAAAGCTGAAATTGTGTTTTGAGCTCTGAATGCATTCTTTGGAATAAACACCTGTTTTGAAGCAAAAGATATCGATTGGCTTTAAATCAAATTCTGTATTCCTATGAATATATGAGAGAATGCGAGCAAAACATCGATGCCTTTCATGTTATTCGACAAATGAGTTTCGCATTACTTTTACTTCAACTCATCATTTGATTTGAATTACATTCTGAATAAGATTATCGATATTTTCCGAATTATAAATAAAATCTAAATATAAATCAAATATTCATTATTCATATTATACATTCCATCATCAGTCAAATATAAACAAATTGGTCCTAGTTCAACTCTATAAGCTTTTCCAAAAACAGTGTTCTATTTTGTTCACAATTGAGCTCACATTTCAAGCAAAAGAAAAATTCAAATTATTTTCTCATTTGTCGTAAACTTGGATTTGAGAGATAAAAATGAGCGAAAAATTGTAATTAAGATTTTAAATGTGTTTAATGGAGTGAATAATGTTTTACTCCATTTCTTTGGATAAATTAGATCTTTACTCAAATCCAGGCACTGAATGAAAGTATTCCAAAAACACTGAATATTTCAAATATTTTGATTGTTGTTGAACTGACTCAGAATTTTTCATTTTGTGTAAAGACTTCATTAAATCCAAAAGTATTCTGATTTACATAATAAGAGCGCTCTTAGAATAAGACTTTCATTTATTTAACTTTTATTCAAATGTTTTTACTTCGGATTTCATTGTTTATTATTTCAAAGAAAGTAAATTTTGAGACATTTAGAGACAGAATATATCTTTATTTTTGTTATTTAGTTGTTTATAATTAACATTAGATATCTTTTGGCGTCATTTTTATGTCGGATTTCAAAGTCATTTCTTGTGATTTATAGGAATGTCGTTTCAGTCAAACAACGCATTTGACTGTTCGCTGACTTTCAACAGATGTGAACAAAAAATGTTTGCAATTTTTAGGATGAGTTTAGCGTTTATTTGGTTCGCAACTGTTCTCCCATTCATTCATTCAAAAAATGAGTTAAGAATTAGTTTAAGAGTTATATTAAAGTCAATTCATTAGTTAATAAATGTTCGCTTCATTTCCTGCCCGTAGTTATCAAAATGTCACATATTTTTACTAATGATTCCGAGAAAATATTTTCATATTTTCGCAACAGTTATACGAAAAGCATTTTTAACTTTTGAGCCAAGAATTAAAAATAGAATTCATGTGTCGAGTAATACACAATCAGTACTCCATTTGGCAAAACTGGTGAATAAATTTTCAAAAGGGATTAACAAAATAAAAGATAAAACTAATTTTGTCGACTTTTAGAAAGTTTTATTAACCTATAAATAGTATAAAAGACTACTTTTGTTGTCCTTTGCCTTCAAATAATAGAAAATAAATAAATTAGAGAACAAAACAAATCCTTTAGAAATGTTTGGCAAAAGGCTATAAACTTTTGGTCATTCTGTAACTCAAATGCTTTGGGAGATAACAGTCCCTCATTTTGATGGAAATACTAAACTACATTCAAATGTCGTATAGTTTTTCACAAAAATTTACATAACATTCAGTAAAGTAGAGCTCAAAAGACAAACGGATTCCTTAACTGTTGAGTAAATGTAAAGCAATGCAAAACAGTTTGACTCAATTGAATCACTGGTAATATATGTCAAAAATTGCCAGTTTTTTCATTGATTCCGAGCATTGCATGAATCAAATGGCAAACATTTGGCACAGAGTTTTTGCTACCCGTCATATAAACCAAAAAATTATGCCAATTCTTCACTACTTTAAGGTATCGTATGACAGGAAACGGCAAAGAATTCATTGCGTGTCCACAAAATCAGTTGCCATTACTTTTGGGTTTTGTTTTTATTGCAACTCTTAATGCGAATGTAATGAATGAAAATATATATATTCTGTTCTGTTCTAAGAATCTTTTGAACGGACAGAACATTTATAATCGAGGAAATTGACTCAACTCTGGCCACTAATTACCGGATAATAATTGGATGCAATTGTAGACAACTTAAGACAAACGCATTACTACTCCAACCAAACTTCACTTTGGATTAAAACTTTTAATTTAAAACTCATTGTTTTTGTGAAATAATTGTTTTAAACTAAACCTCATTAGTTTTTAATTCATAAAAATGACTTAAAATTTGATTTTAATAACAATTTTCTTTTAGAAAAGTTTTTGGAAAACTTTCGATTCTTTAGAAATATTATTACAACAGAAATAATGAGACATTTTTTCAATTCAGCAAAAAATTCATTTTAAAGTTATCTTACAATTTATTCAAAATTCTTAATATTATTAATAGTGATCGCAATATAAATGACAAAAAGCTTCAAAAAGAGGCCAAAAATAGATATTCTCTTTTAATGTGTTTTTGTATTAAAACGAGTGTTTCATTAAAAATGTTTTCACTCATTAGTGAGACATTCGATTGAATTGAATGTCGTTTTGCATACATTTAGACATAAGAGTCAAAAGAGATATCTTTTTAATTAAAATTTAAATAAATAATTATATGCTTTGGAGAGCAATGGCATTACCGGCACTACCGGCGCTTATATTAACAAATAATTATCACAGCATTTAAAGGGCTTTCTTAGTCTTTGGTGGTCTTTTTGGTGGCTTCACTTTTGTAGGCTCTCCCTTCGGCGGAAGGGGTGGTTTGATTCGAGGATCTTTGACTTTACCACTCTTGACATCGTCATACATGTCCGCGTAGAGAACGTCATCCAATTCAGCACCGAAAGGCTAGACAAACATCGCACAGATGAGCATAACTCAGCATATACTGGGCGGTGAGGGAGAACTGTCGAATGTGAGCACTGCATACTCGCACTGATTATTGCGGTTATTATGACTGTTATTATGACTGTTATTATGTCTCTTATGTTTGTTAAGACTGTTATGATTTGTATGATTATGATTATGACTATTCATATGAGTCGAACTCTGATTGCTTTTCAGGCAAAGGTTGTAATGACTTATGGGGTCGTCATCAGTGGTTAGTTGTAAGTCAGCGTAAACCACATTCCGCTCATATATACTGTATATGCTTTGGCCGGAAGTCTGTTTCGGGTCCAAAAGGCAACGGTTTTGTTAGTTGGGAATGCATTCAAATGTTTTGGTTAATGACCTGAATATGATTGTGATATCGGGCCGATTGAGTCCTTCGCAATTCACGGGTTATTTGAGCGATATTTTCATTGTATTGCGGATTATAAGCGCCACTCAATAACATGCAGTTCTTACTCTTATATCACAAAAGTATCAAACGATCAATAAGTTTGTCAAAACAAAGTCAATAAGAGGGCAGATGACATACCTTTCTCTGGAACGGCATATTTTCATACATCTCTCTGTTAGCGGTCTCTCCATTCGGGTCGTGGCTGTCATTTGGCGGTAATTTCCTGATTCCGTCGTTTTTTATCACATCTTTTTATGTGAGAAATAAAGACATAAAGAAAGACATCAAAAGAGACATCAAAAACAATGAGTCTTCAAAACAATCACTTTTTGAGATAATTGAAGGCATTTTCACAGCACATGATTGTCTGATAATTAAAAGATAACTCACCCATTACTTTGTCGTTTCGTTTGAATCTGGGATTCATATCGACTTTTTTGTAAGTGATTACTACATATGAAAAGCACAGCACAAAAGGCCAATCGATTAGAGAAAGCAATGATTTAGTATTGGATTTGTTGTGAATATAAGTCATAATCAGAGCATAATTTGCTTTTATTCGCTTTATTAGTGTTTAATGGCATTCATTCATACCTTGATTTGATGATAAATGACTGCTTAGGGATGAAGGCGTCGGAGAACGGCTTCCATCTGGACTACAGTGCATTAGAATAATTTAAGAAAAATGCAAGTTAACTTTACTTAAATGCTCCAGTCTTTAGTTTAGACATTAAATGTTATATAATATACGAGTTATGTATAGATGTATACTATGTTTAGAGCGAAAGGCATTACACGCTATACTAAACTCCATTATATTAAAGGCTTTATAAAAGTTGTTAGTTATTAGTGAAGAAGAAGTGCATTAAACTTACTTTTCTCGGGTTTGCGAAACTTGAGTCGACTCTACAGAGAAAAAGGTCAGCAAAAGGACGGTTAGGCGACAACACATGCATAGCACGTCTTCGTTAGGAAGACTATTCTTAAGTAATATTGTTTGCAAACCTTGTTTTCGACGCCGTCTTCTCATCAAACATATCAACAATAATAATATCACAACAAATGTTATGATTATTGCGAGGATTATCAACGATATAACAATTATGGACTCCTCCGGCATCGGTAGTGCTGTTGTCAAACAACAAATTTAGTTAATTATTTTTTTGCAATTTTACTCATTAGACATACGAGCTATGGGTGCCGTCACAAAAAGTGTACAATTAGAGTCTCCCTGACCAACTTGATTAGCGACAGCACAGGCCCAGGTTCCAAAAAGTGAGTCGTTGTCGATCGGAATAATAATCTTTGATTTGAGTCCTTCGTATCGCACTATTTGGTCAGTCATTGTTTCGTTGAGTGCCGTCTCATTTAAAAACCAACTGAATGTCAATTCATTGTTAGGGTTGGCGTCCGTCACTTCACATATCAGTTCGATCTCATTCTCGTTATCTCTTTTGCTTTCGTATAGTTTACAGGACGGGGTGTCTGACAAACAATTGCATTGAATGAGTAAATAAAAAGTTACGAAACAAATGAAATGAATTCGTTATTTGATATCAAAGGAAAGAATACATAAAATTCACGCAATGTTTGGATAATCGCATCAAATATCGCAAACAATGTCAAGAATGGACACAAACACACCGAGAGAGAGAGAGAGAGAGAGCGAGAGAGAGAGAGAGAGAGAGAGAGAGAGAGAGAGATTATGTTTAGGCTTACAGAGGACGTTAATTAATAAATCGACCCTGTTCTCTCCGTGACGGTTTGATGCAATACACGTGTAAGTGCCGGCTCTATCTCTTTGGATACTAGTGTTAAGTGATAATAATGGTGTGTCAGCGATGACTCCAATAAATTTGTCTAAAGACGAGTAGGAGAGCCACCGATAAGACGCTGGCGGCAGAGCATCGCTTTCACATAATATCTCCGGCGGAATGTCGTCTTCAATCACATCAACGCGTTTTGGTCTTACTCTTGAATTCTCGGGCGGGTCTGCATTCAAGATAACAATCACATCAAATATAATATTCTTTTCATTTAATTGTAGAATATTTTGATATCAATTCTCTGAACGAAAATTCACTCAAAGAGTAGCGAAATATGAAACCAAAGAAAAGTTTAAATCTTTTCATCGCATCTCTAAAGGAATGAGTCGTTTAAATAGAAATCATTTGATTTTGTTTTCAATGCGAATAAATAGAGCGCTCAGTGATAACCTTTTCATTATTCTGTGCTCTCTTTACATGTTTGTAGTGAAAGGACTAATTTGCCTAAAATTTCATTCAGTCTGTCATTGAATCGGAATATCGGAAGCGATGCTAAACATATCGATTAGTGATCGTTAGCGCAACCAAAGCACAGACTGCGGCTAATTCGCACTGACTATGAGTTATGTCAACTATAAAATCAGTTAAAAGTTAATGCACTGACACCACAACTGCCAGAACTAAACGTTGGGAAAAGTTTTTCCCTCATTTCTTAACCCATTTATTCTTTGGTCGCTTCGGTTATATATAAGTATTTTTAAATTCAGATTATTTTAAGATTTTCCCTCAAATTACTTAAAATTCATTTTTTTCGTGATTTATATTTTTTATGTATAATTTTTATCTTTTTTATACAAAAAAAAAATTCCTCTCAAATAACCCGATTTTGAAATAGACTTAGAATTAGTGGGGATTTTGCGATCAATAAGTTTCGAATAACTTAAGGTCTTATTTATTATTAATTTTTAACGTTAAGTATAATAAAGGAAAAGTTTGTAATAATATATTAATAAATGGTATAAAAATTCTGTTTTACGAGCAATCGATTCAATTAAAAATATAAAATCTGAGCGAAAAGTATCGATCGATTTAAAGGTTTTATATTTTCTAAAATCTTCAAAAATATAGAAAGCATTGAAAGCAAAATGAAAACAATTTTTTCATTAGATTTTCGTAAATAATTAATTAAAATGTGAAGTAATGTACTATTCTTTGGGATCCAATGTATACCAACTATAAATCAAAACTAACTTTTATCCAAAGCATAGCATTAGTACAAAATGTTTGGATTTTCTTCTTTTTGTGATAAATAAATTTTTAATAAAAAGTAATAACATTTTCTTTTTGTTTGAAAAATGATTGAGAGATATATAAACAGAAAACGAATACTCTATTAAATGATATATTAATTTATTTATGAATTTTCGCGAGTTTTTCAATATATTTATCAATCGATACTTACATTCGACCATAAAAATGGTGTCAGACCTGACTGGAGCTCCGGGTCGGACACCGTTATCACTGCTCGCACACGAGTAGCGGACATTACTATCTCTCTGGCGATCCAATGGAGACAAAGCACTTAAATTGAATATAAGGGTCGACACAACAGATTCAAAACGATTTAAATTCAATTCTTGAGAAAGTATTGAGTTTTTGATCGTAAAATAGAGCGAAGAGTTGTCTATTAATTCATTGTTTTTATACCAATATATCTGACAAATAGGAAAACACTCGACACGACACGAGACACTCACGGCGTCGTCCACTGAGGACAGACTGTTCACTAATTTTTCATTAACTCCAAAAGTGGAAGGAAGTGCATCAATAATATGAGGAGCAGTCAAAGGCATGATTTCAAAGACACCTTTGGCTCCGATGCCGACTTCATTAGAGGCAGCACAACTGATATTGCCACGATCAGATAACTGCAAATCAGTTAATTCAAGAATTGAGCCTTTAGTAGGAAAGAGCACTCCGTCGTCACTTTCCCATTGATATTCAATTGCTGAGGAAGGCTTTCCCAAATCAGATACAATGCACTCAAGAGTTAGATTCTGTCCTTTGACTGCATTAATGCCATTCAATTGTCTGATCAATGCTTTACTCGGAGGATAACTGACATCAATTTGGATGAGATTACTGATGGGACCGGCACCGGCCTCAGAGATTGCTTGGCAACTGTAATTACCAGACATAGTTCTAGTAATACCAATCCAGGTGATTTCTCTTTGAGAACTGTCTTCACTACCAGTTATTTCACTAATCATGTGATCGCCGTTTTTCATCCATTTAACTCTGGAGGCATTGAGTGGATTGCCTTCTATTATGTCGCAAATCATACGAATATCATCGCCTTCTTTGATAGTAAATCCTTGTAAAGGATTTGGATATATCTGAAGAATGACTGTCGGAGGGAATAACACATTCACTATTGTTGGCTCTTCTGGTCTTCCAATTCCAATATCATTAGCAACAGAACAAAAGTAAGCGCCGGAATCGTTTCGCAGTGGATTTACTACTGTAAGGATTGGGTATCCGGAGAGTGAACTGATGTAATGATCGCCATTGTCTGTGTCGAGGAGTTGGTTGTCTTTATACCATTTCGTCTCATTCTCTAACAGTTCGGTTGGATTTGAGTTAAAAGTACAGTAAATGTTAACCATATCTGAGCTCTCGTTGACTGTAAGTCCGTTTTTGGGTTCCATTACAACAGTGGGCGCGTCTTTTAGTTAAACAAAACAATTGTATCGATAAATGTTAAGAACCGATAGATATAATAGACAAGAAGTGGAAGCACAGCCTCAGGCTTTAGGACTTACATTGAATTTTGAGTTCAATCGATTGTTTGATCGGTTGTTTCATCGCTATATTTATGGCCTGACATTCAATTTCGTTGAGATGATCAAAACGTGAGACAACTACTTCCACATGAGATCGAGTGTTGAACGTCGAACCATCGCTATTGGGCTCGACTTCGCTCTTAACGACAGTGTCTATAATTTGACTCCTGAATAGAGACAATAGAGGACGGCATCAAATATATTGTCGATAAGATATATTGGATGTAAGACTTCAATACACATCCGTTACAATAGACTGATATCAAAGAATTACCCATTTTTCCAGACTATTTGCACTTCTGGTTTACTCGAGTATGCGATACACAGTATAAGAGCGACATCTCCTTCTTTGATCTGTTCGCTCGGACCCACTATTTCTAAAGACTTTGCGCCAACTTTTAATCAGAAATAGAAAAAAGTTTTTCGTTTTTAGTTTTGGATTTACTTCTTATTTATTGGGAAAAAAGTTTGGCTCAAAAAAAGATTAGAAGCTTTTGGAGACAATTACCGCTCACATCAATCACAGCGTACGCATCCATTGAGTTATTTTTGACGGCCGGGTGCTGGACGTGACACTCATATCTCGTCTTTAAATCAGCTCTCGTTAATTGTTTGGTTAATTCGAGTCGAGTTATGTTATCAGAAAATGAAGAGTTCTTCACTTCAATAGTTTTGGAGTCACCGCTGGCGTCGATCGCCTTCCAGCTGACGGTAGGAATGGGTTTGCCTCCAATTACAATGCAGGCCAGTCTCATGAGGTCCCCCTCAATGCCTTCAATTTGGTTTCCATTTTCAATCTGAGAGTTCTTGTATTCGATGTAAGTCTTTGAGGGTTTCACTGAAATTGTGAGTCAAATGTTGTTAAGTGTTGTAATTTCGACATAAAAACGATTCGTCATAATTAGGAACACAATTATCACAAACAGTATTACCCATTATTTCGAGGCTCACAAATGTGAGAGATGGGCACTTTCCAAGACCTGAGCCCTGTTTTTGTGCTGCCGATCCTCCCGTAACATATGTCACGTCACACTTTTGACGAAAATAATATTATGTTTATGTCTTCGCGAACAACAAATTCATGTCTATTATCAGTGATTATATGTTTTGCAAACCTTATAAAGAGCTTCGTCTCCACTCTTCAAGTGATTGATCGAAAGTTGTGCCTCATTTTTATTGAGAGTGAATCTGGCCCTTCCGGACAAGTCTTTCATTGGTTTCTCTATGTTGTCGGCAAATATATAAATACGTGACCAGCGCTCGTCACGATCCAGTTTGGTCCAGGTCAGGAAGTAGACTTCCCCACACTCATCCTGGTCAACATGACAGGGAAGTGCGACCGACTGACCAGCAATACCTCTGACAATAACGGGTTCATCGGCTAAAAAAATAGCAGTAAAAGTGAATGACTTGTCAGCTGCACAGAAGTGTTTGCTTTGACAGCTCTCCAGCCTTTGACGGCCAGTTATTTAGGCGATGGTTAGTGTTTTTGTGCGCTATTCTTATGTTGTATTCGATTGTATTTTAGGCACAATTGCAGTGCATGTATAGCATGGATGGCATGTATGGCATGTATAGCAGTGTGTGTTATATATTAGCAATTTTTCGCACCGAAACGCGTCTTGCAATAAATCTTAAGGGCATTAATATAAGCCATTAATCGCAGACCCGATCCTCTCACTATGAGTCAATCCTATGCCTCTCCTAAATAAATGTGAGGCTTAGCACTCATTCCATCGGAATATGAATTGAGGCAAAGTTTGTCTGATTTTGGGATAAGTTTGGGAAGCGCTTGAATTGGTGAGAGAGTACCCCAATCGGACCAACTCTGCCATAAATGTGTTTTGTTGTGGATTTCTCTCTGTTGTGAGTTCTGAGTGTTTCTACTGTTTTCTTAGTCTCTGTTCAACGCATCGATGATCAGAGATAAAGACTTTGTGGTTACTATTCATTAGAGAGCGTTTCCTCTCAAAGGATATATGCATCAGAAGATGCACTGTTCTGTTCGCCAGTTCGCCACCAAAACAATTGCATGATTGCAGGCTAGCACTGAGAGCACTGACAGCACTCCCAACAAAAGGAAATCTTGATAATGCCGGTTATAAACACTTGACCTCTGCATACCCTTAGCCTCCGATCATTTATTGGTTTATGATTTTCATGAGATATACAGATATACGCCTTTCCATTATATAAGTTATATCCCTTTCCACAAACAAAACGGCAAATAATATAAAACAATTGCAATGAATAACTGGTGGTATCATAAGTCGGGTCACGTTCTGTCATATCTTACTATAATCTGCATTCATGTCTTCGTCATTTCTAGACAAATATTGACGTTTGCCTCAACACTGGATATACTGCCTGTCCTCATCTTCCACTAGTACTCGAGTCTGTGCTTGATTTCACTCAAACAGAGACATAATTTATAACTATCTGTGAGTTTATATATTCCTCTGCGGAACAATAGATCAAATCAATGGTGAATACATATCACCAGTAGTGGTGGCTGTTGTGGTGCTGATCAGCTCTGCTCTCAGATGCAATGCAAGCCTTTTTCATGTCCGACTCGGAATTCATGCATATTTAATATAACACTTCATTTTTACGGTTTTGCCAAAAGTATAATAAGGTTTGGCTTTTGTTTCACCAATAAATCGAGTCTTTCGTAAAGACATAACTGACTTAATGTGCATTTCGTCGACAATGCACTCAATGTATGTTGAGTGCACTGCACCTGCTTTACGGGCTCTACATTTGTTTTATATTTACGATTGCAAGAGAGTGTCTGTCCTCTCAATCACACCGAGAGTCTCCCTTTGGTTGTAGACAAGAGTGGAAGAGACTCTACTCATGAAGAGTTGGCTTAATTAAGGAAAAGCGTGCAATTAGACAATCCTATTGTCTTGTGTTGTCGTGGGTTATATGTGTTGTAGAGCACATCTATGCTATTATGACTGTATGACTGTGCCATTGTATGGCAACATATTCTGAGCTCACGTCAGATTCGTTTTATTGATCTCTTGGTTGCCTAAGTAGTCCCAAAGCAAGCATTAAGCGGCCCTTTCCTCCTGTTGACCTCCTAATTAGCCTTTCTTCTCTCAGCATCACTGGACGACACACACAACTGACTGCACTCGTACTCAATTCGCTGCAATCTATTGCCTTCCCTTCTCTTAACAACAATTTGCTTTCTATCAGATGTGAAGCACTTAACAATATTTTATAAAAACAACTAAAAGTGTTTTTACTGTTTTTACTTTTTTGCCTCTCCTTTAATCGGTTATCAATAATTCATCCCAAAAGAGAGGACACTGAGAGTAATATATCCCATATTAGAGAGTAATAGGGGAACCATTCAATGCTCAATAGAGACCAATTGGGAGCAACTGCTATAAAATTAGAGCATAGACTGGATTAACGCCAATATAAGGGATGCATTACTTTGGATGGCATTACTTTCGATGGCATATTTGTTGTGTCAGTTTTACTGCTCTTAGCCTTCATTTGAGAAATACATTGAAATTCTAGTATTTATATCAAAGAAAGTCAGTCAATGCGAGCGCACAACTGCTGGCTCTCAATGAATGCCAAACTTTTTTTTCTTTTTCGGATAATTATAGCGAAAGAGAAATAATGTGATCTCTGGTAAACATAATAAACTTGATAAGTTTGACTCACCTGCTGCTGATTCGTCGGCATCCAAGGACAGCACCGAAGTGGTCGTCAAAATAGATGTAATCAAAAGAAATTGACTCAACATTTGATGACAAACACAAAGCAAATAAAGATTTGCCAAAAAGAGCACAATTTTTGTAAGAAAAATAAGAAAAACAAAAATTAGTTAATAATTATTAAGAGTTTGACTCATATGTGACTAATAGTGAGAAATATATGCACTGAAAACATGACGAATAGAGCCAACAGTGCTCTACATATGATATAAATAAGGCTCTGAGAAGAGTAAGTCTCTTATGATAACCGAATTGTGTTTTTCCTCAATCATAGAACTGTTGGCTTCAGTCGAACACAAATCTCTTGAGTGAATCCACAGAATCTGAAGACCTTATTTCAGTTTAGCGCACATACATTCGAACAGCACTGGTATGGCATAGACAGCGAGAGAGCACATCTAACACACGCACAGCACGTATGACAGGGCATGTGCGGGATTTAGTGCTACCGAAAGGTCCAAAAATTGTGTAAATGATATTTAGCTGAGATTTGGCCAAAGGCTAAATCACAAGTAATCATAAGTTTCCGGTCCGTTCCCAATGCATAAAGACTTAAGACAAACGAACTCTTGTAGTCTGTGCTACAACTCATACACTGCACCACAATTAAGACTGTTTCAAATCGCTGTCACTGAACTGACTGACTCGAGCGAAGGGCTACTCCACTCCACACAACACACTTGAAAAGTAACATCTTTTGAAATACAGTGAAAGCAAAGCCAACAAATAATAGGGGGTTTGTCAGAGGCTGTAGTGGGGACTCCACTTAAAGGGGAAGACACCTAACCTTACGACTTTGCATAACAAAAAATGAATGATGTTTTGCCAACTGTATCCACTGGAACAGCACTCATACAGCCAATGGCAGACAGTGCTGGTGTTCGTCCAACATCTGGTTTGATCTCAATTTAGAATCAATGCTATTCTATGGCTTAGACTGAGAGCACAGTCATCATCATCAACACCAACACCAACTTCATCATCATTTCTTGTGATTCCTCTCTCACTCAATATGTGAGCTCATAATCAACTCATTTAGTTTTGACAACAGAGTCAGAGAAGAGTCGCTCCCAGAGCTCAGTCTATTCGCTAAATAAAGCGCGTATTAGCACCAGTAGTAGTAGTGTTGCACTACCTATCAGTTGAGAACACGAGGAGAACACCAAAACATCAGCACTCGTTCAACTGCTCTGAGAATTGGCTCATGTATTGAATGAGTGGTGCAACTATTCTGTGCTTTGAGTTGTGTTTATTATTAACTTATTTGTGAGTCTATTGTTCACAAACAGTGAAAATAAGAACTGAATTTAAGTCGAGTCCAGTGTTGGCCCAAAAACGCCACTTTCTATCGACGTTTTCTGGTTTTGGCCACAAATACAGTGAAAGTCTGTGTTATAACTCAACCGCTGTATTGAAGTCTCACTTCTCATACGATTATAATGTCGATAAAGACTTTTTCAGTAAACTTATTGATTCTACTCCAGTGCTCAGCTTTGTTCAGAGGTAAGGGTTAGCCAATATTGCAACTAATCACACACTATCTGATTCAATGTTGGCATATAGTGGCTGTGCTGTCGTTCTCATAAAGTTATGCACTTTTGCTTTGGTTTGAGTCTCAATTATGACTACTGAGTCACTACTGGTGTCCAACACCAGTACTGTTCACTGCTTTCGATTGCTTTTCGCTGTCTTTGCGTTTTCACGTCATTTAATTGCATTGAAGCCAAAGTTGGCCCGAATTAGTCTGTATTTCCTTCCAATGCATGACTCAGTTGAGAGGTCCTCTCACACACACACTGTGTGTGCGACTAACTGTGAATATGGTTACTATTTTAATACTACCGACTCTGGTGTAGGGCTCACACACTATGAGTTCACTATTTATACTTTGGTTTATGTCTTAAGACATAACGATTTACAGTTAACTGAATTCACACTCATATAAGACATAATAACATAAAATAAGAACATTTTGTTCTCTCGAGTAATGCGTTTACCAACAAATATAACAAATATATATAAAAAGAATAAAACTCTTAGAGTAGAGGAAAGCGGACCCAAATTGTTATTCCCTTCCAATGAAATACATTTTCTATTGCTTTCGATTGGAATGTATTGCTATTTGACTAATATTTTAGACAAAAAACAAATATATATCGAATATAACGATCTCTAATGAAATGCTCTCTTCTTTTAACGCAAAAAATTATTGCTATTCTGTGCCAACTGTTAGGCGAAAGGTTTCAAACGGAGCCCTAATTATGGTCAGCACTGTTTGGCGCTTCATTGGCGCTACGCTTCGGGCGAATCATTAAATTTACTTTCGCTGTCGATAACCACCTGTTGTCGGAAAAAAACGCTTTCCTTTCAATTGTGTTCCTCTTTATTATTGACTGCTTTGAAAAATATGTCAATTTTTTCCTTTCAATCAATTTTTTAAAAATTTCTATTCTATTTTCAGGCATTTTTGTGGAATGTGTTCATATAACTAGTGTAAGTCCCGTCCAATTTCTCGAAAGTGGTTCGCCTGGAAGTGTCACTCTTGAATGTCACTATGAAATGGATGGTGAACAGGGCAACTTTATGGTAGTCAAGTGGTAAATGTTATTTAACTCACTATTAGATAAATATAATCGATAATCAAAACTAAATTTGAAGTTTGAATTTTAAACTCAATTTATTTTTTATTGACTACAGGTTTCAAAAGGGGGACAGTATTCCCATATATCAATGGTTGAGAGATTTGGGTGTTGAAAAATATCCCGATAAAGTGCTCCCTCTCCTCGATAAGAATTATATAAACATTGATCAATCGAATAACACAAGGAAAGGATTCCGTGCCATTCGTCTGATAAGTCCTCCCTTTAGTTTTAGTGGTGAATACGAATGCACTGCAGAATCACTGGACAGTCACGACATTCAGACCACTGAACTTATAATCTACGGTAAAAAATGATAAATAATTGTTTTTCACTTAAATCACAAGTTTATGTAAATGAGTGCCACAAAAATGTCGAGTCATTAAAATATAGCCCAATATATGAACAGAGAATATATACACAAATATATAATAAAATTTTAAACGACTGTCTGACTCGAGTCAAACATAAATCCTGAAAATATTTGTTGAAATGACAAAAGTATTTACATTTGAAGCCACAAATTCTTTGAAATATTGATTTTATTAGACGAATACCGAAACACACATTACATATAAATAAAATATATATAAAAAGAGAGCAGAAGTTTGGATCTGATAAAGGATTTTGATATGAATTGCAGAGAAGTGACAGTTTTTGCTCAACACTGAAGAATTTCAACAAATAATTCACAATTTTTTTAATTAAATGAATGGAAGTCTTCGTCTCTAAGGATAACATCTTTTACCCCAAAAAACTTCAAAATTTATTTTACAGAATAAACACAGTTTTGAAAACATTTTATTTTTAGTATAGATTTTCGATAAAAACATTGCTTTTTTTCTTACTTCAAAAATGACGATAATATTGATTGTATACACAAAAAGACACAATGAATGATCAATTTAAACGATCATTCAATTTATCATGGATCATTACTAATATTGCTACTGACGTTCACAATTCAATTTGAATCAAAATTTTTTATTAATTGAAAAATGTTTGTTTTATTGTTTGAATGATCTAGTCAAAGCAAAGACGTTCACCATGGAAGTGCACAGAGTAGATGATGGAGTCAACATAACGTGTTTGGCGGATGGGGTTTACCCCGAACCTAAATTATCTCTGTTTAGAATAACCCAAACCAATGACTCGAATAATGACAATAATATTAATGTAATGGAAGTAAAGGACAAAACAACGCCAACACTCAGTCGTCAACAATCGGGTCAATACAACATCGGTCTGACGGCACAGATCTATGACGAAGACTCGTATACAACCGATGATGTGACCGATCATTACGAGTGCCGACTCATTATTGAGAAAACTGATTACATTGAGACTCGCAATCTGGCCATACAGTCAGGTAGGAGTGGATCTCTCTTTTAAATAACGTAACGATCAGAATATGCAAAGACTGACAAAAGTCAGTGAATCGGTAAACGATAGCAAACCTATGAATTGATATGAATTTATATGAGACTCAAGAATATCGAAACTCATGCATGACTTCGATCACAATTCCCTACTCCTGACAGACAGCACTGACTGCAATATTTGCCAACTTTGCCTTCAATATAAGACAGATATAGCAAAGAAGGGTCGACTGTACAAACAGTATTCACTGTAAAGCGATGCCATTCTCTGGTTCTTACAGCTCTTCTCTTCTCTTGCTTTGATATTATGTATAAAAACGTCTAACTCGAGGCACCGCTCAGAATGACTTTTTTGCAATTTTATCGTTAGCTTTATCGGCAATTTTCGATCCGATGGCGGAAATATGAATTCCGAGCATTGGTTTAGCACTAGAGTGAAGAGTGTAGTACCGATGAGCTCAACTCATGCCATAACGCATTCCTAGTGATGGGCCGACTGTTTGGCCTCAGATCTTAATATTATTACTATTATTATTAGTGAGAAATTGCATATAACTTAATATAAGAAACTCATATTTTGATGAATGTATGCCTAAATGTATATAATGTAAGTGAAGGGACACTTCACTTATTGCACTGGTATTCTAGATCTGATATAATGCAAGTTTTATTCCAAATTAAAGTGTTCTCCCATTCCTCTAAACATCTCAAAGCAAAATGATATGATAGAGGAATCAAAATGAGTTTGAATGCCATCCTCTATAATAAGAACAATACTCAAGTCAAGAGATCAGACCATTTGCAGTCCGCCCACAAATCATATTCGTCTCGTTAGAGTGAAAGCCATATAATTTTAAATACAATTTATATAACGTCTGTCTCTCATGAATTGATCGGATCGTCGATCAGCTCATTAGTGAAGGAAAAAAACATTCATTTGTCTCATAAGACATAAGACTTTATTTGTCGTTCGAATCATAGGAATGGCATAAAAGCCAAGACATAAACTGAGGCTCAAAATCGGCTCAAAAACTATTTTCATGCGATTAGAAGTTGTTTTGTATACAAGTCTTGGCTAAGACTTACTGTTTCTCTCTTTATATTATTGAAAGCTTTTGTATTTGTTTAAGACTTATTTGTAAGCGATTCGCGAAAAGGCCTCACAAACGGCACAACAGACCCAACAGAAGCCAAAACTCCGTTAAGCGTTAGGCGTGAGAACAGTCCTCTCAATGCATAACAGATACAAATAAATAGTACGGATATAACGAACAGATATGCACTTCTTTGGCCGTATATCTCAATGTGTGCGGATGTATGCAATGTGTGTGCAGTTGCGGAGAGACTAAGAAGATGTGATGTGTATATACAGTGAGGGAACAGTTGTGCACAACTCTATTCACCAAAAAACAGAAATGCATACAAATATAATACTGTATATACTCTACATTAAGTCCATACAATAGATTCACATATTTATACTCTGATGGCATACATCGCATACACACAGACATTATTTTTCAAACTGTTTGCAAGTGATGGTCGGCAGTGCTGTAGTGCCTGTAGTGGCAGTGCCTCAATATATTTGCATTCGTAACACAAGTTCATCGATGCATTGCTCCGTTTTGCTTCGCTTAGCGTTTTCAAAGTCACATAACAATAGCTGAACACATTCTGAACACTCAAACACTTTATATTTTTAGACGAATTCAGAGCCGTCACCGAAAGTGAATCCAAAGACATTTTCCTCAGAAAAAAAACTTTAGTCAAACGTAAACTTTTGGGGCAATACTTCTCAATACTTCTGAAGAGTACTTTTCTTAAGTTTGTGTCTTATGTTTACATAATTGTCGGCCGAAAAATATTTGTGCCATTATTTCACTGAATATCGATATAAATAGAGAATAAGTAAAGCCCTCCAAAATAATAAGAAATATTTCGAGTGTAAGAAGTATTGCCTTTATTTTTATTTATTCTTTCACTTCTGGAGTGGAATCAAAAAAAGAAATTTTTATTTATGAAAATATTTTATGTCATAAATTCCGAAATATTAAACATTATTTTCGAGGCTTTTGTTGGTTATGTATGTGTTATGTTCACCAAATGTGAGCACAGAATAGAATACTGATTCGCATTTTATTTGAAATGACCAAACACCACTAAAGTTTACTAAACGTACCGTACTATTCAATTGTCTGATAGGTTGGCACAGAAGACCTCTACAAAATTCATCCAACAAATGTAAGTCCATCTAATCTAACGTCGGATTTAATAGACATTTAGTTAACATAACATTTCAATTGAGTTAATAATTCAAACTAATGTCTAAATCCTATTCTTTTTGGTTCGCAACGCTTCTCATCAAACCATTATTATTACTATTTTTATTGAAATTCTTTAGTCTTTATATATTGTGTTTCGTAGACTATAATAAAGTTTATGGTATACTCTGTTAAGAATTCTTAACACTCAGTCCTTTAATCACATTCTCTGAGAAAGAGTTCAGCCATTAATTGAATGAATCGATTTGAATGTCACTTAAATTAATAAATTTTTTTCTGAAAGAATATTCTTATTCTTATAGTTATTAACTCTTCTTTTTTTAAAACACATAAAACACATATTTATTGAGTTAAAAGTTTTCACTCAATAGCCGTATATGTGTTGCGAACAAAAGCATAGTATTTATGATTATGTCTAACGTTTTAATAAAATTAGTTTTTATTTTTATTATTTTTTTTTCTCGATTGTCGAACAGCTCTGGGATCTATGGCACTGGTATTCATGTTTCTCCCTCTTCTGGCAATCATAAACATTATCAGCGCTGGTATCGTAAGAGAAGAAGAGTTGGTCCGACATTAGATTAACGAAAAATTAATGTGTTTTTATGCATAAACTGTTAGAGCAATGCATTTGCGGTGCCTTTTGTTGTGCGACAGTTATGATCACAACCAACAAACGTCTCACAACTGATGACAACAATTGAGAACAGAATCTCCTGCGGTGTATAAAAGTGTGCCATTTTGTAAGCCAAAGATTACCAATTGTTTCGACTCTAGTCTTTTGTACAGAAAAATAATAATAAAACAACTTTTTTAATAAAAAAAAAATACAACGAAAGCGAAACCATTGCTTCCCTTTTGGGTGATGTTTGTGATCATCATTTAGAATAAGAAAAACTTTTATAATAATAATATATAAAACGATATAAGAGTTCATACAATTGTATAACTGCTATAAATTCAAGTTATTTATACAATAAAATATCTAAAGAGATAGAAATCAGTTCTTTCTTTTATGTCTATTCTATGAAAAAATAACTTTTCTATTGTGTTATCAGTCGGTTATATCGCGTGCAAAGAGTGTCTCCTCATCATTACGTGTCCAGAATTGCCAAATGCTGTTCCCTTTTGTCTTAGTTTTCTTTTTTGAAGGTAAGTTAACCTTTCAAATGGTCTCTCTCTCTCTCTCTCTCTCTCTCTCTCTCTCTCTCTGATTTTATGTGATTGGAGACCGTCAGCCCTCCCTCTCATACAATATATCTTAAGGAATACGTGCTGTGAATATACTGCGATTATATACGGTCTCACATTTACGGCGTTAAAGATATTTCCTCTCATTATTCATTAAATGAGAATTTCAGCACAACATAACACAGCCTAACATATACTCCACCACTAGTTAGACACAAATCGAATGCAAAGGAAAGAGAACCAGAAAAAGAAAAGAGTGGGCAGAAGTGGAGTCGGCCCCCACTTAATAGAATACAGTAGTTATTCGAGTAATAGAAGCCTAACATCAGAAGTCATACAAAATAAATGAATGAATGAATAGACTCTTCTTTATTTCAGTAGATATTTGTACACAAAAGTTATTACCTGAGCGAAGGGCGCGGCATAAATATGTTGGACATCACAACTGTAATGACATTTTGAAATGAAAAATAATTCATTTATTATTTCATATCTCGGATGTGACTATTGTTATAATCAAACAATTGAATATATGAAGGCCAACCCCTTATAAGAAGCGGTGCTGCGGGCTGTGGTAGTGCTGTGCCACCCGACTCTCATAAGTTCTCCTTAGAGTGGAAATCATTTTGAAATCATAAGAGAGAAAACAAAATAAAAGTTATTAAAAAGCAATAAAATTGTTTTTCCTGTTTCTAGCGATCGGCGGAAAAGTATCTGCGATTCGAGGGATCGGTATTATTGTTCCCAAAGAAGTTATCTTCAAAGGAAATGCGACTTTTTATTGTAATTATAATATCGAATCGGATCGTCTCTATTCACTCAAGTGGTATAAGAGGATCAATGAAAGAGATATAGAATTCTTCAGTTATAGTAATTGTCAATAATATTCTGTATTCTATTGTTTCCTTTCACTCCGTTTTTCATCAATTTTTGTGCCGTTCTTTCACTCTCTCTGTCTTTTCAATGAATATTTTTTTCGATAAAATATTTTCATTAAA
>JAQGCQ010000136.1:0-21126 GCA_034699945.1 Chamobates pusillus
TCTCTTCGTTAGACTCCCAATCCTTTGATGTGATCTCTAATTTTTTGAACGTGTCTTTAGGTTTGGCTTTTTTTCTGTGAGTCCTTTTTATGTTGTCTTTGTTTAAACAGGGGCAACACCTCAATGGCCAACAAATATAGGGACAGAGAAAACACATTTAAAAGCAATTGATTTTTAACACCAAACAAATGATTAAATGTTTGAGATTTGTCTCATAAAAAGTTCTATATTTGAATAAACGTTAAATATATTCAAATTTAAACCATTGATGAAAACTATAATAAAGAGTTATTCATTTATTTGTCCAATTATTTTGCAACAAATGTTGTTTGAGCGAGGTCAGTTTAAGAATAAAATTTTAAATTAAACGAGATCAAATAATTAATTTTTCAACGTATTTTTGAAATTCAATTCAAAGTGTTATTCAAAATCTTGCAAATCATTGAAAGATCACTAAAAAGAGTTATGAATCCGAAGAAAGAATACGAAAACTCGTCAATCGATGACTTATATCTGAATCAATACTGGAAACGATTTCATTCAAATCAAATCACATCATATGATCACAATCTTTATGGCAATACTCAACAAAACCAGTTGTTCAAACAACCGGTTCGTTCTTATGAGAAGTGTTCCCAAAACGAATATCCAATTCTTCGAAGACAAGAATCTCAACGAAAGGATCAGCCGTTCGATGATTTGAATAAGATCTTCGATAATATCAATTTTACTGACTATATGTGGGGAGAGTGCGGTGCGGACGTCCATCGAGAGAATTCAGACATCTCTGAGTACATAACTGATTCGGATCATTTTTCTGACGATTACAAACAAAATCAAGTTTCGGATCACTTGATGTCTAATCTGAATGTCAGACAAAACGCGTTTTCAACGAATGGAAGCAAATCGTTGACAGAGAGACTCACTCCTCGAGATGATTATGAAGACGTCCCAGACTTCGACACATATTCCAAAGATTTGATGGCAGAAAAGGGTCCGTCTTATTCTCAAAGTTCTTCTTCAACCAAATTATCGAGTCTTTCTGATGAAGAAGATTATGACTTCTCTTTTGGTTCTTCGGATATGACTTCAATGAATGAAAGGAATACTTCATTAGATTCTTCAGAAACACTGGATTGGAGTGATTACGAAGATTCGGAAGAAGCGAAGCACTCAAAATCACCGCCAAATTCTCCCCCACTCTCTGTCCGATCAAAGGTTTCCTCCTCTTCTAAAAGTGTGAATTCGAGTCAAAGGGAAATACAATTCAATACTAAAAATGAAGAAAAGAGTGTATCAAATGATTTGACGAGTCATTCGAGTCATTCGAGTAATTCGAGTCATCCCTCAACTGAGCCTAAGAGCACTACTTCGCTCATTACCTCATGTGATGAACTCTCAGAGGGTTCGAGCGACTCATCGGAAAAATCATTGCAAAAGAAACACAATTTGGAAGACGACGAACACATATTCAGTGATACTTCTATTGAGTCATCCATTTCTGTTTACTCTGATTCGAGTGATGAAGTGCTCCGACCGGAGACTCATCCAAAGGAAAAGTTGGACCAAAACAAAGAAATGATTTTGGATTCCAAAGAAAAGGACGAAAATATGTATCAGTCGTTTCAAAAGAGCGAAAATGTGGCCGTCCTTTAAATCACTCTTTTATTCGAAGTGAAAGTTGTGTTTAAAATTTCAAAATATATTATTAAAAACCTTTACAAACATTCATATAATTTTGTATTGAATTTATTATTTATTCAATTTCTTGACATTTAATAAAATTAAATAAAAATTATTGTATAAAAGGAATCAAACAATTATTTGGATAAATGTTAGAACTCTTGTATTTATTAATTTCTTTGGATTAAATCAATTACTGTTGGATTCAATGGAATGCTGTCCTCAGAAGTGTTTCTTTTATATCGCTTATAAACAACGAATCCGAAAATGAATGCAATTAAGAAGAGCACCGGTACTGCTATACTGGCCGCCAATTCATATGCTTTTAACAAAAACAAAATTATTTGAATTTATATTAAATTAAATTAAAATAAATGTATATTACGTCCGAAGGGTTTGTTGGGAGAACTCTTTTCTTTGTTTCCAATAGTTTTAATGGTAGTCGACGATAGGAAAGGGCTTTCTGTTGGCGTTTGTGTACTTCTAATAGGATGTGTCGATTTTGAAGAAGGTGAACTTGAAAAGTGAACTGTTCTTCTACTAGAAATGGTTGGTGTAATTGTCGACCCCTTTTGTGTTGTGGTGGGATTGATGGGCACACTTCGGCTCCGGGGGCTTACACTACTCAGAGTATGTAATGTCGAGGTAATCAATTTGGTTGTACTCGAACTTATTGGATGAGCTCTAATGCATCCACTGCTAAAACTAATGTCATCGATAGCGATATCGGCTTCACTGCCAGTTCCGACCTGTCCTTCAATAACGAATCGAAACGGAACCGAACTATTGACGGCTAATATAGCTCTATACCACTGTTGGCCTAAATTACCCTTGATCAATATTGGTTTTGAGCTCGATATTGTTTGACTCTTTGTTTCTCCATATATATGAAGTGAACCCATTTGAGTGACTGATCCATACATATAATAGAAGAGACGAATCGCACACTTTTGTCCACTATTTAGAATCCAAAATGTAATTAACCTAGATTTTGTATTCTTATCGGCAACAGAACCATTGAGAGCCAAATACACTCCTTTGTCGTTCAATCTGAACGTATGGTCATTAATGGGTGCTGTCCTTCGCCCGAGATTATCAAAAAGGGCGGTGTTCACTAAAAACCACTTGGCTTTAGAACCGACGTCAGATTGAATGGTGAAAATTTCAGGACATCTCGTATTTGATTCGAAGGTACACTTCGGGAGCATAAGTTGAGAGCACTGCTCATAACTTTCATCCCAAAGATCTCCGCAGTCATCGATTCCATCGCAAAGAGAATAACTATTTTTAAATAATAGTTAATAATTAATAATTAATTTAATTAATCAATCAATTAATGAGAATAATAAAAGACTTACGCATTGATACAAACGTTATCGTCGGGACATTTAATCTGTTTGTCGTCACAAACAGCAGATGTACTCTTTATTCGACCGCAAGAATCGAATGTTATGTCATCGATGGCTATAATTTGGGTTTTCTTTTGAATATTTGCCTCAAATTCTATATTAAATGGCGATCGATGTTCGCCGATATCAACGATAACTTTTTTTTGCCAAACATTTGTTGTATTTTGTTGACCACCAATAGTTCTCCAGACATAATTAAAAGAAGTAGGTCCTTCTTTGACAATGACCCGAAGCGTTGAGTCGGAGCCAACCATATAGTAATCAAAATACATGCGACACGTGGTGTGGGATCTCTTAAATCTATGTATTTGGTCGACAGTACTTTCGAGTCGGGCCCTCACATTCAAACCAATGCTATTGCTTTGAATAATCATATAATAACCGTTGGGCTGACTCTTTCCATCGACTACCGGTCCCACTGGAAATGTTTTGTTGTCAGCACTCTTTCTGATCCATAATTGATTATTGATCAGTTTATTAATGTTAGTCCACCCACACCTTCCTATTAATTATACACAAAATTATATAGCATTATATCAAAGGTTGAATAATTTACCTTGTTCAAAATCACAAGTGCCGCAATCAGTCTCATCCTCTCCCTTTTTGCAATCGTTAATAAAATTGCAGACTCGCATCAAATCTAATGTTGAGCCGTCATTACATTCAAAGGGTTGTTCGGGAGTGTCGTCGCACTCGTTATTTGAGTTCAGACTTATGTCATCCAATGCTATATAACTACTGAAGTCACTGAAAGATCCTTTAATTCTGAGGGAGAGCTCAACAGCAGTCGACAAAAGAGTCGGATCTAATTTGATGTTGAATTTTGTCCACTTTTCTGCCGTTTTATTGATTGTCTTCAGAATTCTTGTTTGACTTTTTTGGTTCGATTTTGTGAATAAAACGGCAATTACTTGAAGGGAAGCATCGCTTCCACCCATTTGTGAATAAAATGACAAACAATTTGATTGGTTGGTCGACACCGGCATTGATTCGATGTATGCGTTCCGCAGTTTTTTCGTAGAATCGCGATATGCAGACATATAGAGAAAGTTACCTGGCTTATTCAGTGTGTGGTCATACCTTGGCCCTGGCCAATTAGGATCAGGGGCATCTGTTAAAACAATAATTTATTGGTTATCAAAATTGGTTGTAAAAGTGAAAACTTGAAACCAACTTGCAAATCTTCCCCATTTCCAATTAATATCAATTAAGTCATCCATTAGATACCAATCACACCAATCGATATCAAAATCACAACTAACCGGTGGTCGACACTCGCCGTCAGTAATGGATATGTCATCCAATGCTATGAAATTATTGTCTTTTAATTTAGACAAAGAAAACACGATTTTATGCTCGTATTGGGCTCTGACTGTGAGTTGACCCTCAGTCCAATGACTGTGAGAGTCTGAACCAACTGTCCACAGAGGAACATAATAAATTTGTTGATTTATTGGTACCACAAATATCATTAAATTTGAAGTTTGGCCAGTTTTCTGATACCAAAATTTAAGACATCGGTTCTCATAAACAGTTTTCGGAAGATTTGGAACAATTAATTCTGTCCTATAATTAACGTTCGGATCGTTTGGTTGATTGGCGAATAAGAAGTAATTTCCATGACTTTTGGTGGTGTGGTCCCACTTCGGTCCATTCAATCTAATTTTGACGCAAAAATGCAATATAATTATCCAAATCGAATGATTAGGTATTAAGCAAGGTAACACAATAAATATACAATAACTCACTTATTTTGTTCAAGAATGGTTTGGTTGGCAATAATTCCAATGTTGTTCCCAATTCTGTTTACTTGATAACCACAATAGTTGTATGAGAAGTCGCACATCTGATTAGTCAACTGACACTTTCCTGGATTCAACATAATATCATCCAAAGCAAGAGCGCCAACCATTTTGTTGTGGTGGACCACTCCTATCGATATGGCTATGTTTGGAATAACCGGTAACTCAACTGCTATTTGTCTCCAAGAACTCGAAGTTATGGTTGGAATCATAAGTAAAGTATTTACTAAAGGATTGATAGATTGGATAAACACTTGTTCTGCAAAAGCGACGGATATATTGAAAAAGGATTCGCTGTCAGAATAATACCAAAACGACAGACAATTAGGGCTTTTAGTGAAAGGCATTCCATTTGAAACGATTTGTGAAAACGAAAGGTTTGAGTTTTTCACAATTTCTTGACTCGAATCAAATAAAAGATAGTGTCCTTTAGATGTTCGGAGTGTGTGATCGCTTTGGGGACCCATTGTACTCACACCTGAGTGAGTTGACATTCAATGAGTTATTCCAATTCTTATGTAATATTCTGTTTGAACATACCTTCAGTCCAATGAGTGATTGTCCAAACATCTGATAGATTGGTATTCCATTTACAACCTGTGCTCTCAAAATCACAATCGAAAGCCCTCTCAATCGCTGGTATTTGTGTCGTTGATATCGTTTGGGTGACTGAACGCGAATCAACGTCTGCACAGGTATCTGACCAGACCTGTATGTCATCGACGGCGACATCACTCTGAGTAATATTTCCCTCTAATGTCTTCAGAATAAGTCTATATCTGACCACACTTTTGAACTCATGAGTAATATTGAAAGGTATCCATTGGTTCTGTGCATTACTTGAAATGTTTGCTATTACTTGCGTTACGCCATTCGGTGCAGTGAACAGCACTTGTAATTTTGGAGCAATTGTTTTGGTGTCAGAAGTTATTTGATAATAAAATTTAAGACACATAACCTGATAGGTCAGGGGTTCACTTATTAACATTGCAGTTCCACTTTCTTGTGAATCGGACGGTACAAAAGCATACCATCCCTCTAAAGCTTTTGAGGTGTGATCTGTTTTTGGACCATTCAATGTTGAAGTACTCGTTCCCGAATTTCTGAGCCACAAAATATCTTTGGAAATCGGGAGGGCATTACTCCACCCACAGAAGTCCGACTCAAAGTCACACCAACCATGAGGTTCACACGGATGGGACTCAAGCAGAACGTCATCGATGGCTATATTTGATTGACTGTCTTTAAGCTGTCCATTGAATCTTATATTGTCTTTGTTGATAAGCGTCACATTAACCCTTGCGCTCATCCATTGGTTATTATATGTCCCCCATTCGGGCAAATCATTGATTGTCCAAACAGTATAAACGTAGACATTCTTTGAGTGATTGGTTGAGATCTCAACTTCTAATGTGTTGTTAAAGGGGACAGACGTCGACCGAAAGTACCAGAATTTAAGACACATTGACTTCGCTGTGAATGGACTCAAATCTTCCAAAGGCTTCGAATCATTGAAAGTGTAGGTCAGTAGTGATCCAGACTTTAAATTAACTTCACCTAGATTAACAAATGTGCCTGATTCTAAACCCATTGTATGATCCACTCTTGGTTTTAAATATTTATCAGTTGAATATTTGGGTACTGTTCGCCCCCACACCCTGTCTTCTCCAGGATTCCAACCACAAAGATTGGTCTATTGTTCAAAGAATTATCTAAAAATAACCAATTTTTTGGTGAAGAATACCTCAAAATCACATAAGGGTTGATTAGGACACAGTCCGTCGGTCCACGTGATGTCATCCAAACCAATTGAGTCTTCATGTCTGCCGTTCGGGGGCTGAAGTGTTGCTCTAAAAATAAGATAATAAGGAATAGTGCTCTGAACCATAACAGACTCTTTGATCCAATTATTGCTTTGAGGTCTTCTCTTAATCCATAATACAGTTCCGCCATATTCTGACTTTTGGTTATTAAGGAGTAATTCAAATTGAGCAAGGTTACTGCCCCACATATGATACCAAAATGTAAGGCAATGGAATTTCGGTGATTCTGTACTTTGAATTGTCATAAGTGTTGCCGTATTATTGCCAGTCATTCCCAACTCTTTTCTGGTTCGCATCCAATTTCCATATTGTTGTGGAAGAGGTCTTATTCTGGATGTGTGGTCATACCCTGGATCCACATCAGAAGATTTTTCTCTCACCTGAAAATAATCCAAACATTTAGTTGTCATTTATTGGAGTATAAAATAGAGAAGTTACCCAGTCCAATTTGCTAGAAGTGAGAACATCGACATCAGTCCAGCCACAGGTTCCGGACTCAAAGTCACAGCTAATACTTGTATCCCAATTGACTTCAGTGTCTTCGCAGTGAACGAACTGAATGTTATCGATCTCAATATCAACGAAGGGTTGGGTTTGAGGAGAGACCTGACCCTTGGCTGTGATCCAGATCTGAAAACCAGCTGCCATTGACCCGATGTGTACACTCTTTTGGGTCCATGACTTCACTCTGTCTTTAATTTCTGCGATTGTTTTCTTGATTTGAGTTTTTGGATCATTTACTTTAATTGTGAGGATTGGAGGGTCCGGAACACCATTTGGATTAGTAGTCGGGTAATAATGATGGTAATAAAAGGTCAGTTTACAATTGGCTGCCGTCTCCCCCAAAGATGGTGTTGATATAATTGCATGGGTGTTGTAAGTGCCGCCTATTATCAAACCGATAGGGATTTTATGTTAAAAATGAACAAAAGTGTGAGTTTTGGTCACCTCTCGAGGTATCGATTATAATGAAAGAACCCGTTTTGTTGCCCGAACTGTCAGAATGGGGTATAAACGGGTTATTCGAAAATTGACTGGCACTCTGTAGGGCCCACTTTTGGCGACTGTCCCCTACGTTATGCCATCCGCAAAGATTTTGTTTATCAAAACTACAGGAACCGCACTCCCGCTCATCGTTATTGTTGGGACACTCGACGCTAAAATCACAGACTTTGTTCATTGGGATACACACCCTATTCTTTGGATCATTTGAATTCTTGCAATCAAATGGCTTATCGGATGGACATGGATTTGGTGTGGGATGAATTGTTGGGGGTGCACCCGTCGCACTGGTTTGACATTCTGGTGATAGGGATATGTCATCGATGGCTATATAACTGATTACAATCTTTCCATTTGAAAGCCTTTTCGTTGAAACCTTTCCTATTATTTTGATAATAAAATTCAAAAAATGACTGAAAATTAATCTAATTTACCCTTCAAATACAAATGATACAAGTTGCTAGAAGTGGCATGCTCATTTATATATAGATTCATAATCTGTCGCTCATAAGTGAATTTATGAGTGGATTGGAATTCATTGATTTGAGTCGAATATCCCGTTCGTGAGTCGACGAGAATCACATCAAGAGTTGCATTTCCTTCAATATCAGTCCATAATGTCATTTTACAGCTCTTTGTTTGGGGTATGGGTTGGTTTAGTATTATATAACCGGTCTTTGGCACTTCCCAGGTTGATAAATATGCATATTTGCCCTTGCCAGTTCCTTATTTTACAAATAATGGTTAATTCAATTGAAAACAAATTATACAAAATTATTGTAACTTAAATATAAAATATAAGACCTGTCGTGTGATCTCTTGTCTGTCCTTCAGTTAAACTATGATTACCCGTCACTAATGTGAAGGCTGGCGCAGTATTTGATGCCCAGTCATTCCATCCATACTCAAAGTTAGTCCGGTGTATATAATTAGAGCATTGCTTCTCATCAGAATTGTCACCACAATTATCACTGAAATCGCAGACATAGTTTTTGGTGAGACATCTCGAATTAGAGCACTGGATCTCATTTATAGGATCACAATCTCCAGTTGTGCTCTCAGGCTCTTCGCAGTCATTAAATTGAATGCTATCCACCGCTACATAAGAATTAGGTGTTAGTCCATTGTCAAGGGCTCTAAATATCAAGGTGAAGTTATATTCCATTCGTTTGAGATATGCTGAGCCAGACATCCACTGCCCATCATTTGAATCGATAACATCGCTGTTCCAAATCTCAGTCTTTTCGAACCCATTCCTTGAACTCAAAATTATGGTAAGTGTTGAGTTCGGGGCAGAAAAGTTTGGATCTCTTTTGATATTATATGTGAAGCTCACAAAACAACCTATAATTACATAATATTTATATTAAACGACAAATCATTAGTTTTGAAATCAGTGCAAAACAATTGGTTCTTAAGCAACATAAAAGTTCTAAAAGATACTTGGTCAATATAGTAATTTGACAGACATACTTGCTTGAGCGCCATTGATTAAAGGTGTGACCAAATCAGTTTGGCCATATTGTTGACTGGAAAATGGTTTCAATCTGCGAGCAATCATATATCCAGGGGTAAAATCTGCGCCAGACTTGGGTCCAGTGATGGCGTCACCAAATCTCCACATATAGTCACTGCTTTCCTGTGGATTATCTTTAAGAGTATTCATAATTATTGATTAGCTTAAGAACTACAGAATATTTATCGGTGATTAAGACTTGAAGTGTTTGGTCACTCACTTTGAATAGAAGTGATGGCAAATCCACACAAAAAGTTGTTCTCAAAATCACAATTGCCGCACACCCTTTCATCGATACCATTAGAACAGTCCCTTATTTTATTACAGACTTTACTTTTGGGTATTTTCTCTGTCGGCGAACACTCGAAGTAATTATCGACTGCAACACAACCTCCAGAAACGACTGAAATGTCATCGATGGCCAAATTAGATGCAAATGAAAGCGGATTATTTTGTTCGATACTTATTATAGTCCCGACCTATAAGATGACAGTTAACTCATATCTTTGAGTGAGGGCTCAAATGGTGAGACTTACCAAATAAAACCAAATATTAGTGGAACTGACATTCTTTGGAACTACAGTTATGTTAAAAGGAATCCAATTATTAATTGATTGCTTTGGAGTCACTATTTTTGCCATTTTTGAAACCGTAGAGAAGTATTCGCTTTGGTATACATCGAGTTGAGTCTGAGCTGAAGATCCGCCGTTCCTTTTATAATAATAATAAAATGAAAGACAGAGTTTTCTCTGTTTTGGATCGATATCATATCTGTCGGACATAAGTATAGTCCTCTGACCCTCTGATCGTAATTCATCGGATTTCATAAGTAAATAATAGCCATCCTCTCCGCCCAAAGTGTGATCAATTGGAGGATATTGTGTGAAAAAGGACTGACTGGGAGAGTGAACTATCCAGGTGAAGTCTGATTGTTCCAAAATTGTTGACTTTTCAATTCCTCCGATATTGAGTTGAGCCCAACGAAGCTTTTCGTCTTTTGATAGACTTTTGGCTTTCGTTGGTTTCTGGTTCTGCCACAAACAGGTGTCACCAGACTATTGCAATTTGCAAGGTAATTCAATAACTTTTATTAATTTCAAAATTTTGTGCAAGATATTAATTGATATAAAAATCAAATAACTGACCTCAAAATCACACTTTCCTTGTGGTGGACAGGGTTTATCAAAATCAATGTTGACGTCATCCACAGCTATAATACCAACTGCGGATTGACTCGACTTAGATTTGCCCCAAAAAGTCAATTTCCAGCGAAGATCACAAACAATTGTGAGTCGATGTGTATACCAATTGTTGCCCAAATCCCCGCTGACTGTCCACAATACTTGTTTATTATCTATACTTGCTGAATTCTCTTTTAATATTCCTAATCCTAAAGTTTCATTATTTTTAAGGCCAGACATTAGATATGAAAATGTAAGGCACGAGCCCTGAGTTGAAGCAAACATTTGGGACGCCATCGTATCACCAAAAGAGCCGTTCATTGCCATCATATGTCCAAATACTGAATGGAATGTATGGTCGACCACTTGCTGTGGTAGTGCAGATCCTTTAACAAGATTCCAAAGAGGGTTTTGCCAACCAAATACAGAACCGAACCCACAGCTCGAGTAACGCTGATCTTCGAAATTACACTGAAATGCGTCCGAATTGAGTGCTGAACACATTTTATGCGAGAGTTTGATGTCATCGATGGCCACAAACGCTAAACATTTTTAATTTAAATTTCATTTAATTTTATGGCTTTTAATTAATTTCATTTATAATTGAGTTCACAATATTTATCAACTTAATAAATAAGTATCTAGTTAAATTGAGTTAAAGCTTACATACCATTTTGAGCATGAACTGAAATGTTGAATCTATCAATAGCAAGGTACTCGTATGTTTGGAATGTCAATAAATTCCATTTATCGCCCCAATCATTATTCCTGAGCACTGATTCGATGACTTTTTTGTCGTCTCCACCACTATATGAAACGACTTTCAATTGAGCGGAAGTGTCGGCCCTCATATAGAACCAGAGAGAAAAGCACGACTGTCCGAACCAATTGGTTTCATTCAAATAAGTGTCGACAACCGTTAAAACGGATGTCTTATCACCGAATTGATCAGCACTCGAGTGCTCGACATAAGCATATCTGCCATTTCTGTTTCGCAAAGTATGGTCTGTGGACGGCTTCAAAGGGTTGTAATGTCTGCTTTGTATTTGATTAATAGACCATGCTTGATCAGTTCCTTGTTGCCAACCACAAAAATCACCTTGATAAAACCATTGCAATTATAGCTTGATTGAGTTTGAATTGATGTTTACCTGATTCAAAATCACAAGAAACTTGTTGTTTGTGTGGAATACCAATTGTGGTGCTCTGTATTGGAGGCACTGTTGAAGGAGTGGCCGAACATTTGCTCGGAGTGTAGGAAATGTCGTCCAAAGCTATGTAAGTGTTGGACACATTTGTGGTCACTTCGAACGATACTTTAAATTCGATATTAATATTAATATCGATATTAACTTTAATCCAACCCTTTCTTTCGTTATTAGTGTTCGGATCACCACTTCTACTATAAGTCCATAATTTTTTTATAGCCTTTCCTTCAATGAGATTAATAAATATAAATCTTTAAGAAAACTTTAAGAGTCAATGAATACCATTATTGTCGTACGAATTGACTACAAAAACAGTTGGTATAGAATTAGAAGTGGTATCCATTGCAAGATAATAGAAGGTAAGACAGGAACCGGTGGTCGACGACACATATTCGCTGTCGATTCGCATATTCTTATACGAATAATAAGTGCGAAGAGATGTGAAGTCCGTATATAAGAACATTCCTTCTGAGGAAGTGGTTCGGTCTTCTGGAGGGTATTCAAAGTTCAATTGGGAGGCATTTTCTACTCTTCCAAATCCATGGTCCCAGGTCCATATATCAGGTTGACCACTATTGACCAGGTTGTGAATAAAGCCACACATATCGTAATTAAAATCACAAGTAATTGGTTGAGGACAGGATCCCAAACGCAATGATATGTCGTCCAAATTGATCGGTGAATACATGTGCACCACATCTAACATATAAATGTTAACAATGTTCTCCGAAAACTGAACTACCACAATTTTACCTAAATGAGTGGCTGCTATTCCAATTTTCTCAAAATGACCATATTGATCGGGTGATATTGTGACCAAAGCTCTGTGCCATACTTGCAAAGGAAAGGTAAGACTGGAGTTCCAAATACTTATATTTTTATTAGCGGAGCCGAAGAGCAATACTTCTAATTTGTTTTTAAGACTTTTTTGTCTGTAATACCAGAATATAAGACAATGAGTTGAATACATGGCCGACACCTCTTTCGCAATGACTGCCATGTCGTTCAATTGACCTTGCACACCATAATTTATAATAGTTTAGTATATTAGATGAGTGGTAAAATCTAAACAAGATGAATTTACCATTTCTAGCTTGCAACAAATGACCAAGTTCGCTTTGTGTTGTATGATCATACATAATGCCCTGGTCAGCCTCATCCCTGGCCACTATCACTTTGAACTTATAATTCGTGTTATTTGTGATGATTGGAGTCCATCCACACATTCCGCTCTCGAAGTCACAATTACCTTCAAAAGGACACTGATTTGGAAGACCTATGAAATTGTCCAAAGCTATAGCACCCCCTCCACTATAGGCTGAAAATTTTAACTAAGTTTCGAATTAATTTTCTTCTTTTTTGAAATTTTAAAAATTACCTTAAATTGAGAGCTTTGGATCGGGATATCTATATAAGCCGAGTGCCACATATCTCCAGAAGGAACCCGTCGCGCCCATACTTCACTTTCTTCGGAAGTCGAAATAGAACTAACATTTACCGGTACTATACTAAGAACCAGTCGATCGACACCCACTCCATAAATAAAATAATTGAATTGAAAACAATTCTGGTTCTTAATGGGATCGACCACAGGTGACACAAGTGTTGCCGTCGGTGAATAACTATTGCCGGTGTGGTGCCAATTATAGGACAGAATGAAATATCCTAATATTTATTTGAATAATCAAATTAAATTGGATATTTAAATTAGTATGATCATGCTGATTTTCAAATTTCACCATTTTGGTCAACTGGGTGCAATGGTCCTGTGAAGTTTACTGTCCTAACACTTGATTGACTCCACAACCAGTTGGATGGTTGTGCAGTGGTTGGACCCCATTTGCAATCATTTTTAGAATTAAAATCACAGTTTAATTGAAAAACTGTTTTAAAAGAAAATTATTTCAATTTATTTCAGAATTTAAAGTGATTTCAATAAAATTTAGAACAAATACCGGAGAGAGTGGCTGTCAGTCCCACCAAACTTAATATAACAAAAATTAAAGCAATTTTAGGACCGATCACTTTGTAAGTAATCATTGCAATAATTATTCATTCATTTATTTCAATGTTAAGAATACATAAACTTTTATTCAGAATTTCGACTCAAGTTTTAGGCAATCATTTGTTTAATAAAACTATTAAAGAATAACACTTTTAATGAGTGTTAATGAGTGTTAATGAGTAGGCGTTTTGTTATGTTTTACAATCAAATCAATTATTCAATCGATTTGATTATCGGTTATTAATACAAATATTTCTTATTGTTTGCAAAATAATCAATAGTTTTATCAAGATATTTATCATTTATCTAGATCTATTGAAACAATAAATTCAAAAAAATCAATAACCAATTCGTCAAATTATATCAATAGGTAGATGTTCTTGAATAATTTAAATACCTTTGTCAAATGAACTTTCAATTAATTTTAGAATTTACAAAACTATTTAATATTATTAATAATAAGTAAAAATATAATAAAACTTTTTATTTATGTAATTTTCATTAATCTTTAATTCTAGGAATCACCAAGGTTAGGGAGAACAGAGGATTTTCCACTTTTGTCCAATTTAAGAGGGGGTATATAGCAATAAGTTAGTTAATTAGTGAAATGTTTATTGATTAAATTTTGGTAGGTGAAATTTAGCCCAAGTAAAATCTTCTAGATTCTATAACACGTGAATATGGTCATTTATCCTGTCCTATATCTATACAGGATATAATTAAAATGGGTTCGAGTGCCAACCAAACGGTTAATACCAATTTTTAACCAAGTTCAAAATATTTAAATAGAAATTAATTTGAATGTTAACTAAAAAAAGTTGGAAGTCTTTTAAAGGGTTTTGGTTTTTAGAGTCAAATGATTTGACAAAACGTTGTTTATTAGCGTTTGGTTTAAAGAGACGGCAAAACACGTGCTTTTCGTCACTTGATTTCGTTTCTGCAGTCGTTTCGTTCAAATCGTTGTTAATATTAAAAACTTTTAGTTTATTTGAGGTTTAATTTAAATTAAAAATAAGTGAAATCTGTTTAAAATGGTTTCACAAGAAGACAACAAAAGTGTTGCCAATGAATTGGAGTCCAAAATAATACAACAAATTGAGGTATTTTTTGGTTCAATGTTTTTATTTTTAATTAACATTTTGTTTCGGACTTTAATTGAATTTTTATTTTATTGCTTAATATTATAGTATTATTTCTCTGACATTAATTTGAGTCGAGACAAGTTTATGAAAGAAATGTTGACCAAAGGGGAAGGCTGTGAGTATTGATTGAATGTTTTAATTGTTGAATTGTATGACCATGGTATTATTATTAATTGTTATCAAAATAAATAGGGATTCCTTTCGACACTTTGTTGACATTCAATCGGTTAAAGTCTTTGAGTGAAGACAAGTCTGTTATCGTAAACGCATTAAAGAAATCGGTTTCAAAACTATTGGAAATCAGTGAATGTGAGACCAAAATAAGGAGACCTTTGGACAGACCTTTACCCCAATTCGATGAGAAATACACTCAGGATTTGAATGAAAGGACTCTTCACATCAAAGGCTTTCCCGCAGACACTAAATTAGATGATGTGATGGACTTTTGCCGAGAGTTGGGAACCGTTGAGAATATCGAAATGAGAAGACATTTCAAGACTAAGAAATTCAAGGTATGTCTCAATTCGGGGCTCATTTTATATCAATTTTATAACATTTGATAATTATTTTGAAAAAGGGCTGTATTTTTGTCACTTTCGTCAACAAAGAAGACGCTCAGAAAGCCATCGATAACTCAGAACTCAAATATAAAGACAATAATTTGTTGCGAGAAAACAAGTAATTTTCACAATTGAATGGAAAAGACCATGATCATTCTAATTAATTTGAATTTATCTCATTTTAGAGTCAATTACTTCATTAGGAAAAAGGAATTCTCAGACAAAAAGCATTCGAAGAAGAATTCAAAAAACAATAATTCAGTTAAAAGTGAAGACAAAGCCATTAAAGAAGAGGAAGACGCTGACGATGGCGGTGACGAAGACGACACTGAAAAAAGTGAAGTCGCTGTCAATGTTGTCAAATATGAAGCGGCTGTCCTTAAACTCAAAGGACTCGACGATAAGACTAAGTTCGGAGACATTAAGGATTTGTTTAAAGAGTTCGGTAGTGTCGCGTATGTCGAAGATGTCAAACAAAATGAGGTAAACCATCAATTATTGATTGCATTAATCGTTTTGATTGTATGAATCGATTATTTAATTATTTTTCTCAGAGTTTTGTTCGTTTCAATGATAATAACGGAGCGAAGAATGCATTAGAAAAAGTGAAAAGCGCTCAGAATAGCGAATCAGATGAAGTCAAAGTTGAAATCAGTGGCAAAGAAGTTGTTTTAGAACTTTTAACCGGTGAGGAAGAGCTTCAATACTGGACTGAATTCGAGAAGAAACGAACCGAAAACAATAGAAAGAAGTCTCAGAAGAAGAAAGAGTTTTACTCAAAGGGAGGCAAAAATAAAGGCAAAAATATGTGGCAAAGTATGCATTACTCATGAAATAAACAAACAATTATTAACTCATTTCTGTATAATAGGAGGCCGTAAACGAGGATATAAAGGCGATAGAGGGGACAGAAGAGATGACAGAGGATCGGGTGATAGAAATGGTAAACGCGTTAAAACTGAAGACTCCGATTAAATATGCACATAAAGTAGCATGCACCACCACTACCTTTCTGTTATCACCAAAAATTTTAAAATATTTTTGTGTTAATAGAAATTCATTCAAAATAATTAATGACTATTTTGTGAGCAAATAATTTCATCACTTCTTATAATAGAATTAAGGTTTTTATCCCATATTTAAGAAATTTTATTCTTTCATTCATTTAACGGATATTTTTTGTGTATTTAAAAATGTCTTTTGATTTGACGATTACTTTTGATGTTTAAAAATAAAAAGATAATCTTGTTAATTTAGTTGTGTTTGTCTACAAATTATTTAATAAATGACATAAAGTGTTGAGTAAAGCCATAATGAATTAAAGTAACTCTATGTTGAGGTCAATTACACGAAGCGGTTGAGCGATCGTTAGAGTAGAGTAGTGCCGGTTAAACCTGTACTATCCAACTAGAGAACAGGTGTAACCGCCAGTTCCGCCTCAGGCGAGTGAACAACTTTATTTTGTTGACGATTTTTTCAGATTTCTATTTGATTGTATTGCATGAATGGCTATAATACCTGTCCTCTCCGTTACTCTTTAAGCCATTTTATACTCATTTGATATTCTTATCTGTGATGGGGTCAGTCCTCAGTCAAACACGAATTCCTTGACTCGCATTCTGTTCTGTTATTTGACTCAACAAATGTGTGAGAACTCAATCAAAACCTATCGTCACTCAACTGATGGACTGTTTATCACTTGTTTGAACACAAATAGAAATAATTCAGTTATGAATTGATTTAAAATTAAATGAATTCCAATGTTATGAACAAATCGAGTGACAAATGTCTGAGTTTGAAAAGTTAAGGAAAAGTCTCCTCAAAAAGGGAGAACTTTTCGAAGATAATGACTTCCCATGTATTCAGTCTTCTGTGTTCTATCACGAGACGCCTCCCTTTCAGTTTGTATGGAAGAGACCCAAAGAGATCTGTACTCATCCGGTGTTTCTCTCTGATTCTCAAACCAATTATCTTAATCTAAGCGCCGGAAAACTCGGTTCGTATTAATCGACAAAAACTTTATTATTTTATACTTTATTATTACAAAACTGTTATCAGGAGATCAGTGGTTCGCTTCGGTAATCGGGTGCTTACGAACGTGTAAAGGACTGTTCTATAGAGTAGTTCCCGCCGACCAAAGTTTTGACGAGGATGAGTATTGTGGCATGTTCAGATTCAGAATATGGTCAGTCTTTTCAATTTGTTTATAACATTAATGTCATTGAATTAAACTCTCAACTCTCAGGTGGAACGGAGAGTGGAAGGAGGTGTTGGTTGACGACAGACTGCCCACAGTTAATAATAAACTGATTTTCATTCAAACACTTAATGGAAACCAATTCTGGAGTTCACTCTTAGAGAAGGCATACTCTAAACTACATGGAAGTTATGAAGCGCTTAAATATGGAAATTCTTTGGACGGTATATTCAATAGGAATCACAAAAAATAATTTTTCATTAATTTGTTAATCAATTAATTAAGGTTTGGCCGATTTAACGGGTGGTATAACCGAATCGATTTGTATTAAAGACCCGACGCGTCTCAACGATATTCTTAACAAACTTTTAATAATGACTTCAATCGTTACTTCTGTCGTCCAAAACGAAGCCTTAACTGAGAAGAGTAGTCGTAATCAGAGCACCGATCGTTTAGCGAACGGAATATCGATGGCCACTAACTATAGAGTTATGGCCATCGAAAAGGTTGAGACAATTAATGGAGATATCGTCCAATTAGTAAGACTTCGGAACCCTTTGGGTCTCTCCAATGATTTTATCGGTTCCTGGAATAAGGACTCATTGGAGTGGAAGAGTGTTTCGGAAGACACCAAAAATAAACTGAATATGAAATATACGATCGAAGGAGAGTTTTGGATGACTTACTCTGAATTCGTTAAAGTGTTCAATATTTTGGAAGTAATTCACTTGGATTTCGAGACCAGTAAAGATGAGCCCAGTTTGAGGGGCAGACAGGCCTGGCATATGAAGTTCTTGAGGGGCTCCTGGAAAAAAGGTTCAGGAAATTCATTTAAATGATGTGTACTTTATTCTCATCATTTTATTGATTTAATAATAGGAGTGACAGCCGGCGGGTGTCGTAACAATTTTGATACGTTTCATATCAATCCACAAATTCAACTATTTTTGCCCGAAAGCGATGAAGTAGTCATTTGTCTGAACCAACACTTATTATTGGAGGCAAAAGTGATTGGATTCAGTATTTATAACTCGCCCTCAAAGTTGTCGACTCCTAATAATAGTGACAACAGATTAGACAAATCATTCTTCAAGAAGAATAAATCGCTGTCCAGTTCTTCGTATACTAACAGTAAATATGTTGTAATGCGATCCCTACTGGAGACAGGGTCTTTTATTTTGTTGCCAACCACTTATGAGACAGGTATTAGAGGGGGTGTTCGAGGGGTTAACCATTTATATTGTGATAATTTACAATTGACTTGTATTTAGGACAAGAGGGACAGTTCTCACTTCGAGTCTACTCATGCAAACCAATCAAATTAAAATTAATGGATTTCATTGCAGCCATCATAAAGCCAGCCATAAGTAAAGCACCAGTGTCTTTTGACCAAAAGTTTGCTCAATACGAGGCACTATTTATGCAGTTCTCTGACGAACACAAAACAATTAATGCCTTCGAATTACAAGAACTTCTGGAGACGTGTTTACCAAACGATTACGTCAAGTCCTGCGCCACTCTTGAAGTTTGTCGTCAAATAGTCATCGCATTAGAGGTTTGGTCTAAATTTTGTACAACTTTTCTGATAATTGTTTGATATAAAAACAAATGTTAGGCCAATGGGACGGGTCGTCTTCGTTATAATGACTATAAGAATGTGATGTGTTCTCTGAGGAGTTGGCAAAACACTTTCAAAAACCACACAAAAGGCACGACAGGAATACTTCGCGCAGAAAAACTTTATGAAGCGCTCAATGATATCGGTTTGAGAATGAATTACAATTGTCTTCACATTAATTCTTATCGATTCTAACCATTGAACAGGTTTTCAATTAAACACAGAAATCCTTTCATCGCTTGCTTTAAGATATATGAGAAAAGACGGAACCCTTCGCTTCGGGGACTTCGTGTCCGCGATATTACATCTGGTGATGGCTTTCAACATATTTGAAAAGAAGGATCCGCTTCAGAACGGATACATTAAACTAACGCTTCCCGAGTTCTTGAAGGCATCACTTCAATGAATGACATAAATATCACTCATTTGTTTGAATGCATATTATTTTTTGAAATATATTTTATTTGTATTTTTAAGTATAAAATAAATTCTATTTATTTATTTACAATTAATTTAATATAAAGTGAGCGCACATTATATGAGATTTCATACGAACTTAGTTTTAATGAGAGTGAAGAGGGGCTCAAAGTTAATGGCAATCAATTGATACCCATTCGACACATCGTTAAGTCCGTCGCTATCAAACCGAGTGTTTCCCTCTCGAAGTAATGCCATTCTCTCTGGATTTGGTTTCTCTGGTTTATGTCTTAACATTAGGCACCGGGAGATCTGTGACGACCATCGCGTCAATGTTAAGGACTTGGCTTTAATTCTGTTATAAAAGTCGTCGTCTTCTCCGCCCCACCCCTCAAATTGATTGGAGTAGCCGTTCACTAATTGGTATTGATTTTTAGTGATGGCCACCACTCCTCCCAACAGATCCGGATATATCAATACATATCGAAACTTATCCAAAGCATAGCACATATGTCGGGGCTCTTCTGAACAGTAATACAATTGTTTTTGATTGAATGGTAAGACATCGATGTCATGGAAGATAAAACAGCAGAAAGTATCCAATTTGTTGGCCTCAACGAACCCGACGTTAAATAGTTTTCCTCTATTGAAGGCTTTTGTGTCGTTCTGTTCGACAATAAAAATCTGGTAATCTATTAGTTGTCGGTTTAGGAACCGATGCATATGCTGTAAAAATAGCCACAGATGTGACCATCGGTCGCGAAACGGCACAATTATTGCCACTTTTTGATTAGACCGACACTCTCGAGGTTCGTGTCTTCCGCCGCGACTGATATCATATTTGGCTGAAATCGATTCAATGAGTTGTTCATTAGTTTCGGTCAAAACATCGAAATACGAGTCTTTGTTTCAAATCAGAGAAAACAAAATGATTTTATAAAGAGTTTTAAAACTGACTTAAAGTTATGTTTTACCCAAATTGGAGGCAATTAATGGACAGTTCTCTCGATTATTATCTTCAATAGAATTGGATTTATTTCGACAAATATGGATATCGGACTCAATTTGATTATCACTTATTTGTTTATAACCAGTGGTTATCCAATTGGGGTAAACGATGGGCCAAATGGAGGCCCAAAACATCAAAATCAATAAAAATAATTCGAAACCATTTAAAGTATTTAAACATTTTTTCCTCAACTTTTCGATACATTTGAACATTATTTTGATTTTAAGTGAGAAAAAAGTGATAAAATTCAAACTTCAAGTCATTATTTAAAATCAGACAAAATGTCAAAATCTAAGAACCTAATTGAGTGATGAGAGAATAAGATGATCTTGGTAATTCTTTTCATTTTAATCAAGGTTTATTAGCCAATATTTAAATTGAAGGCACTCAGTTCATATTGCCACTATATTTGCCGGTATCAGCTCTGACTGATTGCCACTGTTTTCAGTTGAAGGCATCCATAGCTCTATTTCCACTTATTACATAGTTCTCGAGAAAGGGAGTAATGCGCTCTTCAAATACAACGATACAACACATGTTATTTGATTGCAGTG